>JAHBCN010011867.1:0-27910 GCA_019359885.1 Listronotus oregonensis
AATTGTTTCTTTTTGTTTTTTTTTTATTATGCAAAGTTAACTAATAAGAATACGTTGAAATTATATAAAGTTATTTGTTGTTAATAAAATAGCATTAAATGCCTAATTATTGAGTTAAAATTAACTAGTTTTTGTCCTCGCTGAAAGAGCCACTATCTAATATGTTTATTAAAGTAGAAATTTCAAACGAATTTGTAAAACACGTAAAATTTATGCAGAGCGCAGAGGAAAGCAGGTATATATTTTACAGAGTCCTTAGTCATTTTTAGAATAAGGTACCCTATTGTGGACGTAATTATTGAGAAAAACGTCAATTAACATAAACAAATTATATAGATAGTCGCAAACTTTTAAAAAGCTTATATATTCCTTGTTCGAACCACCAAATATTTTACCATTTCCAACCTGTTCACTTCATTTGTAAGGTAAATCAGGCATTACTTAAAGTACTGTTTTTATGTCTGATAAATGACGTCTCTCATAACACTTAAACTCGTTAATTTTATTCAGTAGGGGCACCTACGATGCCTTTGTTAGAGGTGTCGGTATAAAAATTTGCCAATTAAATTATTCTTTCAGCAGATTCCAATAGGGTAACCAAAACTGTTGCTGGTTGTATCATTTTATATTTTATTTAAAGAATCTCTGAATTTTTTAATTTCTCCTCTATTTTAATCCTTAAACATCTAGCTTGTAGAATCTGCTACCTTCCCTTTCTCTCTATTGGCTGTATGGGGATGTCAGGTAAAAAAGCAATGAACGATCTGGCGCGCCAAGTAGTATTATTATTAGCACTTGATATTTGTAGTATCATTATTCAAATATGAGATTCCGCAAGTGTTGTCTTATAAGTTGTAAAAACACAACAAAAGATGGCATTGTTAATTTTAATATATCTCTTAAAGTCAGTCCAAGCTAATTCCAAGATAAAAATGGATTTTCAGAGTAAGAAAAGAGATGTTAATATCATACATAAATTTTTAATTTACAATAATACTTGAAATTGCTTTAAAAAACCGCAGAAACTATGCACACACTATTAAAATAACTGTAAGTTTATACTGTTAATAGTGATAATTTACTATTCACTATTAACATATGAATTATTTGAAGAAGGAAGTTTTAATACATACTTAAGCTTGTGTGCTATATGCTGACCAAAATTGCCATATTTGTTTACCATTAACTTTTTTAATTAAATAAAAATTAATGGTTTTAAAAATAATCAAAATATAAAAGTTTGAATGCACCAAGAGTTTAACCCTGGTTGCTAAATTGGGAGTACGACTCCCTTGTGCATATACCCACTAGAAGGAGCTACAGTGCAAGCAAACGAGAGGAAGAAGAACAGGTCAATAACTTTTATCTCTCGTATGCTTATTCTGCTTGGTCAGCGGGAAGAGGTGCATAACCCGCTGACCAATCAATATTAAGATCGTGGTATGTACCCCTTTCCGCCGACCAATCAAAACAAGCTTGCGAGAAAATAATGTTACGGACCTTGCCGTACAGCAAGGCTGCTTCTAGTAGGTATATGCATGAGGTACGCCTCTTTAAACATGCTATTTCACCCATTAATACCTCAAATTTAAAACGTAAATAGCACAATAAATTTTTAAAACCTTCAATTTTAATATAAAAACGATAAATTGTTTACTTTATTAATATTATTACCATTTTTTACTAAAGATGCACAATTTATTCAGTTTTACATAAATAACGCCTTTTTCTCAAATAATCTTAAAGTCCTACTATAAATAATAACTATATCTTCCTTTATTGAGACATCCAAGGTATGTTAAAACCATGGCTTTAAATATAAGTAGACTATCCCAAGATAAATAAAAAACAAGATCAGATTAAACTTCTTTCCTACAATAAAAACATCAGAAGCATTTTTGGTATTTTTAAATTATTATAAAAACCACCTTTTTAAATAGTTTAACACATTTTTAAAAACGGTTTTTAACTGTTATAGTAAAAACAAAATATTTATTTTAATTCATTTATTTTTAATAAGTAGGACCTATATTGCAAAAGACTTGTGCTCCTAAAAGTTATATCCTTTTAGTTGTTTCTTTTTCTAAGCTTTTACCCCATTATAGACAAAATACCAACGTATTTCAAAATTTGTTATTTTATAAAGGTTTGTGGCTTTATAGATCTCTTTCAGATTTTTTAAGTAAAATGTAAGTCGAACTACGCATTCCAAAAATATTGGCACATGGTTTTTATAAATTTTATAATTTATATTTATTATATTATTACACCTCTAAGTTATGTCTAACTATCTTTTTACTCCTAAAAAGTACAATCTTTTATTATGTTAAATTGAACGATTTACAGTTATTTATTATTTGTCACAATCATTGGAATTACGATATGCTCGGGTGTTATCATACTACATCAAGACACAACTGCGACTGTAAGGCGAGACAAGAAAATTTAATAAAATAAAAGTTATTGCAACGGATTTTACTAGAAAATTTACATGAAGTCATTTCTGGTGTTATTGGCGAAAATGTTTTATCGAAATCTATAAAGTTTAGGACACAATAAAAATATTGTGCGTTTTTATACGGGGTCGTGCCAAGTTTCAAAAAATTTTAATAAGCGAATCTTAAATTATTTAATTAAATGTAATAGCAAAATTACCAAAAAGTTATCTTACATTTTTTCTGTAAAATGTACAGGGGAGCCAATAACTGACCCCCTTAAAATTTACATGGGATTTTCTATATTCCGCTCGGCGACGCACCACCCGGTAGCTTCTTGATATATTTTTAACTAAATTAATTAACGAAACTTATTTTAAATGCAACAGTATATGTCGCACACTATTAATTTTAAATTTAAAAAATAATATTTATATATATATATATATATATATATATATATATATATATATATATATATATATATATATATATATATATATATATATATATATATATATATATATATATATAAAATATATATATATATATATATATATATATATATATATATATATATATATATATATATATATATATATATATATATATATATATATATATATATATATATATATATATATATATATATATACAGGGTGTCATTGAAATGGTGTAAAAAAAATTTGGGGGGGGATAGTACTCCTAAAAATAGTAAAAAAAGTTCCTATAAGTATAGGGCGGAAAATGCATATTAAGGGAGTTAGGGGTACTGAAAGGGTGAATTTAAAAAACGGTTTTTTTTAAATTTAGGCTTAAAAAACGAGATAAAATTTCGAAAAAAAATCCTCTGCCATAAATTTTGACTCTAAATCAAATGGTGATAATGAAAAATTATTTTGAAAATCGGAAAGGGTAGTTTTTGCAAGGGTAGGGAGTTGTTTTGTGAATAACTTTTTTCAGGATATTTTTTTCGCAACGTGGGTTCATTTTTTGAAAACTACATACTTTTTCCTATCAAAAAGGTACTTTGTTGCACATCGCCCAGAGGATGGTTTTCGAGAAAATTGGGAAAGGGAAAAAGTTTGCTCTGATGGGTTGCTAACTGGTTAATCAACATAAACTTATGAATGTTATGGCGTTTCAAAAGTAACCAAATAATTAATTGAAAAATTAAAATTTCATTTTTTTAAAAAAACATCTTTTGCAAAAAACGAAATAAACTGAATACCAAAATTCCTTATTAAAATAATGCATACCTTAATTAATTCATAGTAAATGTTCAAAGTGACCACCATTCATTTCAATGCAACATCTGCTCTTCTTCTCCACGATCTGCGTACCCTGTGGAATATCCCAGGTGTTGTACGAATTTGATTGGAACAGTCAATAATGCGTTGCCGTAGTTGCTCTTCAGTATTAATCGGCATGAGAAAACCAGAGTTTTCAAGTGGCCCCAGAAGTAGAAATCTAGGGATTAAGATCTGGTGATCTTGCTGGCCAAGCTTGTGGACCACCACGCCCTATCCAACGCCTCTCAAAAACTTGGTTCAAATGATTCCTCACCGCTAGCGGAAAATGAGCTGTGCACCATCATGATAAAATACATGATCTGCCTCTGTGCTATGGGAACTTCGTCCAAAAGGCGGTAGATCATGTATTATAAAATTAAGGTCTTTGACCATTTAGCCTAAAATGTTTATTAGTATAAGAAATAAGTGACTTTTCGAAAGGTTAAAAAAACCTACCTCAGGGGAAAAAGGTCCAATGTCATCGCCAAGAATTCCCGCCCAAACGTTAACTAGAATCAAATTTGGTATCGACTTTCCACAACAGCTGAAGATTTTCATCGACCAGTGATGGTATTTGGTAATTGAAAATTCCATTTCTTGTAAACCCAGCTTCATCCGTGCATAAAACATTTGCCAAAAAAGAGGTTCTTGTCGAGTTTTCTTAATAACCAACGACAGAAGATGACTCGAGCGGGATAGTCTGCCGGAGCAAGAGCTTGTACCCTTTGGATGCGATATGGATACAGGAGTTGAGTCATCCCACAGAATGGCGACTCCGTTTTCCCGCACTGCAATTCTCCTTACCGATATCCCCGGATCTTCCTCTACATGTGCTAAAATGCGCTCCTCAACATCAGGTGTACGTACCGTCAAATTACGGCCACGGTTTGGTTTCTAGGTTCAAAGAACCTGATTCTTGGCGCTGATGAATTCTCGCAAATATCCGGTGAGAAGGTGCCCTGCGATTTGGATATTTTTGGACATAAAGCGTTTAGTAAAAGACCGTTTCCATTCGCTCTTCCATAAATAAAATGCATATCTGCCAATTCCTCAAGTGTATTCCATAATTTGTCAAATTTTACGTTTACGCACACTTCAACAACAATAAACTGACAAAAATACTTGTGAACCAGAGCATGTTTTTTGGTACATGCGAAATAAATAAAGTGATAAGACCGCATACCTTCAATGAATCAAAAAAAAATGATTAAATAAGGAATTTTAGTATTTGGTTTATTTCGTTTTTAAAGCAATAAGAAGCAACCCATCAGAGCAAACTCTTTGCCTTCAATTTTCTCGAAAACCATCGCTCTGGGCGATGTGCAACAAATACCTTTTTGGTAGGAAAAAGTATGTAGTTTTCAAAAAATGAACTCACGTTGCGAAAAAAATATCCTGAAAAAAGTTATTCACGAAAAACCCCTACCCGCAAAAACTATTTCCGATTTTAAATAATTTTTCAGTATCACCATTTGATTTGAGTCAAAATTTATGGCAGAGGATTTTTTCGAAATCTTGTCTCGTTTTTTAAGCCTATAATTTAAAAAAACCGTTTTTTAAATTCACCCTTTTAGTGCCCCCAACTCCCTTAATATGCATTTTCCGCCCTATACTTATAGGAACTTTTTTTACTATTTTTAGGGTACTATCACCCCCAAATTTTTTTACATCATTTCAATGACACCCTGTATATATATATATAAGGGGCCACAAACCCAGTATGCGGGGATCTGGAAACCGAAAATACGAAGTCGGTTAATTATGGCAAAGTTGCGCAAGGTGCCTAAAAATGCCGATTAGAAAGTTGTAAAATTCCAGTACTTCCGGAGATATCCGGAAAAAAAACCCAAATTTGCTGATTTCGTTTTTATTTTTTCTGATTATTTAAAGAGATATGAAAAAACAAAAGACACTTTCTCATTGCTATTTTGCTTCAAAACAGGTTGAGAGATTTTCCGTACGACGTCTCGTTTTCGTTAGAATCATCAACTTTATTTTTTTAAATACGGACCTAGGTTTTTTTTTTTATTTTTTTAACCTCTTATTATCCTACAAATGCAATAAACAATTGAGTGGCATTTTAAAAAAATAAAGTTAGATGGTTTAAGGGAAAAAAAGTCTCGGAAAATTTCCCGTTTTTAGAGCTTAAAAATGACCATGGAAAGTGTCTTTTGTTTTTTCATATATCTTTAAATAACGCCATAAAAAAATAAAAACAAAATCAGCAAACGTTTTTTTTGGTATCTCCAAATACCTCGGTTTACAACAACGGCATGTTAAGGCACCTAATGCCAACCCCTTTTAAATTTAACCGACTTCTATCTCTTACGGTTTCGGGAAATGTAATTTTGGCCCGAAATATATATATATATATATATATATATATATATATATATATATATATATATATATATATATATATATATATATATATATATATATATATATATATATATAATATATATATATATATATATATATATAAGGAGGAGGGAAGTCTTGGCCGACCATGTAGATAGAAATCCCTCCATTCTGTACTAGTCTTACATTTAATAACAATTATAATATTTTAAAAATGTATCAGCTTAGAACTAAGAAACATTAATATGAATTTTTCAAAAACTTATTAATATCCTGTGTCTATACATTGTAAAATTCAGCTGTTGTTGATGTTACCAACTTCTAAATAATGCATTTAGTTACCTGAAGAAGGAAATAAATATTTTCGAAAGCTCGTTAAACTAAGAAGTGTTTCACTTTAATTAGCCCTAATTTCTTAAAACTAAGTTAAATATGATTCAGATTTAATATTTATACTACTCAGAAAGGGTAACACATAAATTAATAATTAAATTAAGTTAAGAAGAGTAATGGTGCTTATAGTTGGTATAAATAACAGTTATTGTAGTGTACCTCGTGTATACGTATACCCTCGGCGAACAGAGGTTATTAGTGATAAAATATAAGTGTTCTAAAACTATACGCACAAGTAAAAACTAGAATAGCCCTAGAAACTATATCAGCTGTCCGAAAAGTAATTAGCAAGAAGTACCTGTGGAGTTGTTCAATCAAACCTGACTCGACGGGGTGACTCAGCACATCTGACAGGAATGGTGGTGATAGACCTGCAGTACCCGTTCTTGTAAGTTAACTGGTCCCAGGAGTAATCCGGCGGAATGGAAAGTACAGCTTTTACAAGTACTGGACCAGAGTGGGCGAGAGTGGCACAGTCTCCGAGAGGTAAGTACCGTAGAAGTACAAAGGGAAAAAGTAAAGAAGAAAAAGGCCTAAAAGAGTATTTATGTTGTACTTTTATATTTTCTTGGATATATTTAAAAGCAATATTAGTAATTAAAAGTTAAATAATTATTATATTTATGGATTTACGTGACTTAAATGGACTTATTTTAGATTTTATTTTAAAAATTAACTGTTTGAAAAGAGACTTTTATAAAAAGTATAATAAAATTAGAAATGTGAACGACTTACCAGAAGATGTTGGGTTGGCCTTTTTTTGTTCTTTTAAAATAACTCGAAAAAGATATGTATGTATTTTTTCCAAAATCAAATCCTCTAAATTAGAGTAGGCACTAGCCTAATTTGGGATAACTATCTTTTCTTTATAAATCCGTTTAATAAAAACGCTTCAAACCGTGTCAGCACTAAGCCAAGGCACGGTCCAAGTATCAAAGAAAGAATGAAAGAATGCCACGGCCCTTAAAAAAAGGACCCTTTAAGTTAATTCTATTTTTTTTTTTTAATTCTTTATGAGGTACCAAAATGGGTTACTTGGTACAATCAGGTATTAACTTTTAGTACATTTCTGGCCTGTCGTCTGTCATTCACAAATTCTGACAGGTAAACAAATATAATTTTGATAAATTATTAATTTATTTAATAGATTTTTAAAGAAATGAATCCAAGAAAACACAAAGAGGTACAACACTCTTTCGGCTTAATTTATTTAAAAAAGATCTAGGCTCTTTGATAAAAAGAATATATTTAAAATGGGTTAATCAAAATCATTGTTTTGTTTTGCTTTTAGCCCTGCAAGGTGTATGATTTCAAAAACACAACAAGATTAAAAAAAGACTCAGTATGACTTATCGTACTAACATAAAAGAAAAATCACATATGTACAGGATGATCCAACTAGAGTCACACAAAACAAACACAATCAGGCGCCAAGAAGGAACTATAATCAGGTAGGTGCTAACTGATTTACGATTTGTTTTTCACCATAATTTGTATCAATGTATGTTTACATAAAGTAGACAAAGCTTTATAAATATCTTACTAGAGTCTGTCTTTGTTTTAGGTCAAGATGTAAGAAGATAATTTTAAGTTAATTGCTCAATGTATGTATAAGAGTTTGAGAATTAAAGAATGTGAATAAAGTTGACTTTTACCAAAAGAAATACATCTTTATTTTACCCAGGCAAACCAATTACATCACCAGACAGGTAAGCCTTTGATATTTTACCTAGTCGAAGCTGTCTCTACTAGGATGGGGAAAAACTAAACCGTAACACACCTCCCCTTCCTGAAAAAAAGTTTCTTTGAAACTTTTACAGAAACTAATCAGATCAAAAAAAGGAACCTAATAGTAACTAATAGAACAATAGGTAAGAAACAGTAAGAAAAAAGAGTTTCACACGTTTAGTCATCAGGTGGATGAGCTTTAAGATCTTTAGCATGCCAAATCCCCAGACTCGTTCCAGAAGCATCCGAAATTTCATACGACCATGGAGATAATATTTTAGTGACTGTGAATGGACCGAGAATTTGGAGCCAACTTAGCTGTAAATTGTTTAGCTGCACTGGAAATGACGTAATTTTTCTTCCAGACCTGTTGATTGAGAGTAAAACGGTCGTCACGTCGCCGAAGGTCATATCGGGGTTTAGCCTTTTCATACGCTCGTCGTAGTCGCCGATGGACATCCGCGAACATTTCCTTCATCGCCTGAGACCGAGCAAAGGAATCGTACTGGATCACGTCGTCCTCAGGGAGACAGTGTCATTGGCCGTAACTGAATTTCGCGTCCGAAAACTACGAAATTAGGGGTTAGTTCTGTTACTTCGTGTTTGGCAGATCTGATGGCACAGCCAGCCTTTGCAAGTACTTTATCCCAATTTTTGTGCTCTTATCCACATAACTGAAATTACGGTTTTGAGAACACGATGGACGCGCTCCACGGGGTTAGCCTGAGGGTGATAATTCGCGGTATACTGAACTTTAATGTCGTATCGTTTCACAAACTCCTTAAAGATCTGCTACGAAATTGAACGCCGTTATCCGAAATGATTTTATCCGGTCTACCATAAACCAAAACTACGTGGTCCTCCAACCAGCGAACTATACTAGGCGCAGTCGCCGAACGCAAAGGAAAGAATAGGGTGTACTTACTGAAAACGTCCAATACTGATAAAATGTAGGAGTATCCGGAAGAAGAGCGTGGAAGGGGTCCAACGAGGTCGATGCTTACAATCTGCCATGGCCGGGAAGCGGTAGGCTGAGAACTCAGCATATGTCCTGCGGGAGCCTTTTGCATGGGTTTAGTCCCGAGGCAGACCTGGCAACGCCGTATATATTTGGCAACGTCGGCTTTCATATTGGGCCAGTAATAATGTTGAGCGATGCGGGAACAAGTTTTAAAAACACCAAGATGTCCACAAGTCGGTGGATCATGGTGCGCCTTGATAATAGCTGACCGCTGCTCGCGAGGGATTACAGTAAGCCAGGCATCTTTCGGTTCAGTTAAGGAGGGGTAAGCGAGCTTTGCGCGTTTGTACAGCTTGCCGTTTTCTAGCCACCATAGGGGATACTTAGTGGGATATTTCTCGACCCGCTTAATCATTCCTAAATACCATCGGTCGCGAGGTGTAGAGGAAGTATCTGTCACCACATCGGTAACGGCATCAACGACAGGCACAGAACGACTCAAGGTATCCGGAACGATATGATCCTTACCTTTTCGGTGAATAATATCGAAATCGTACTGCTGTAATCTAACAGCCCACCTTGCTATGCGACCAACGGGATCTTTTATGGAATTTAACCATTTAAGGCTGTAGTGATCCGTTATGACGGTAAAACGAGTACCCTCAAGATATGGACGAAGTTTCTCGATGGCGAAAAGGACGGCCAAACACTCCTTTTCCGTAGTACTGTACTTTCGTTCATTTTTGGTCAGCGACCGACTCAAGTAGCAGATGACGTGTTCCTGACCATTAAGAACCTGTGAGAGAACAGCGCCTAAGCCAAAATCTGAAGCATCACACTGTACTGTAAACGGCTGGTCAAAATCAGGACAGGAAAGAACAGGAGCCTTAACAAGATGCTCTTTAATTAACTGAAAGGCAGCCTCACACTCATTATCCCAAAGAAACTTAATGTTTTTTCTAGTTAGTGCTGTCAGGGGTGCTACAAGAGAGGAAAAATTGGGTACGAATCGTCGATACCAGGATGCTAACCCGATAACTCTTCTAACATCAGTCACGTTTTTAGGTGTTGGAATACGAAGAATGGCTTCAATCTTTTCCGGATCCACCAATAATCCTGACGAATTGATTACATAGCCGAGGTATTTCAACTCAGGTTTGCAAAAATTGCATTTATCTCTATTAAGGGTAAGTCCCGCTTGTGTTATTCTCTTAATAACTTCACGCAGTACTCGTATATGCTCATCAAAGGTTGGTGTACAGATAATAACGTCGTCCAGATAAACAAATACATACTGTTCCAGATCAACGCCAACAACACGATCTATAAGTCTCTGCCATACGGCTGGTGCATTAGTAAGCCCAAAGGGCATACGTTTAAACTGATAGAGCCCTCGGAAGGGTACAGTAAAGGCTGTTAAAGGCCTAGACTCTTCCGCTATAGGTATTTGCCAATATGCGGACTTAATATCCAAGGTGCTTAGAAAGCGCGCGTCACGAAGTTTATCGAGAGTGGCGGACACGTAGGGAATAGGATAGGCGTCTGGTATCGTGACTTTATTAAGCGCACGATAATCTACGCAAAAGCGCCAGCCTCCGCCCTTCTTTTAATCATTACTATAGGGGATGACCACGGAGACTCAGAAGGTTCGACTATTCCAGCAGCAAGCATCATTTCCAGCTCTGAGTTAACTTCTTTCTGAAGTGCACGCGATAGTGGATAGTAGCGTTGTTTTATTGGAGCAGAGTCGGTCTTGATAACAAGTTCCACAAGCTTCGTACATCCAAGGTCACTACCCATAGAAGAAAAAGTCTCCTCAACCAATCCATCAAGCGTTTTCTTCTGTTCCGGTGAAAGCGAATCTGCCGGTTGAATTGCAGAAACCTGCGGCACCGAACTTGAAGCGCCTCTAAAAGACCATTCACCAGCGTGTAAATCTGGTATAATTCCCATCCGACTCCAAAAGTCTACTCCCAATATAAGGGTATGTGAAAGTGAGGGAACTACTAAGACTTCCAATAAAATGACACGATCCCGGAGCTGAATAGGTAACTGCACTACACCCAGAATCTGACAAGACTGGCCATTAGCCACTGTGCAATCGGAAGTCTGGCAAGGGAGCAGTTGACATAGTGGTCTTAAAAGATTCCATCCGGAAGAACCAATTATGGTCCGGGAAGCTCCACTATCCAAGAGTCCAAGAACTGACTTTCCATAAATTTTAACATCTAAATAGGGACGTTGATCACCTTTGGCATGAGCTAAAACGTAATCCAAGATAGCACTTTGGGAATTTTTGGCCATGGGATCATTTGCAATCGGGCAAGGCAACTGGCCTATCTCCTTGCCGAAGGCAAGTTTTTGAACACGTGGTGCAATCTCGGCTAGTGACGTCCTTTTGCCGCAACGATAACAAAACTTATTACGTGGCTTATTACACTGACGAAACCTGTGTCCGTCCTCATTGCAATTCCAGCAGTTAGTTTGGCTAACGAGGCCCACAGCATCTACTGCTTGATTAATAGGGTCATCTTGTCTGGACACCGAAGGTAATGGGGCAGCAAGGTCATGAGCATGAAAATTTGGTACTCCCACTGGGGAAGCATGATAGGTTGGCTTATGGTACGCTAACTCTGGTTCTAGGAGTTGTCTATAATTCGTAGATGGGGGTACAAAATGTTGAAGTCGAGATTCCGTTTCCTCGATGGCTCGACTAAGTCGAATTAACTCCTGAAGTGATGAGACCTGGTGAAGAGCCAAGCGACTTTGAATATAAGGTAACAGGTTTCTACGCACCAGTTGAAGTTTCGTAGACTCAGAGGGTATTTCGGGTAATTTACGAAATAGGTTCTGCATAGCCACCACAAAGCTTAACACCCGTTCCTGAGAACCCTGTGTCCTTTTCCTTATTTCTTCCCAAAGACTAACTTCATAATCATATGGCTGAAATGCTTCACGCAACTGGTATACTAGATCATTCCAGTCCGTGAAATAGCCAGTACGGTACCACAAAGTGCATCTCCGCAGAACAATTCGGGCGCTGAACGAAGTAACTGTTCTTTGGATACTCCTCTGGATCGTCTCAACTCCTCAATCCGTTCCAGAAAATTTGTCACACTAGTACGGCCATCGTACTTTAAATTCCAACGACTGATGTCGTAGTAATGAGGGACCGGCTCGTAAGTAGCAGAAGTGTTCCGATTAGGTCCACGAAGAGGAGAAAATTGAAAATTATCAAGACGGTCTGCAAAATCCACCAGTGGAATAGGATGGGAGAGAGTTTCATTCGGCCGGGTAGAGTTAACATTTCCCATGCAAGAACTTGCCTGTACATGATTATTAAATCTCACATGAGAAAGGCGTGCCTCCAAGTTTGGAATGGGCTCTGAATCCCAAACTCCATGAGAAGTAGTTGGTCCTTGCAATGGGTCGCGACTTACTTCTACTGCAGGGCCAGTTCGCAGACTACGATTCTCAAGGTCTGACTGTCGAGGTAGATTTGACCGCAATGGCTCACTAGTAGATGGTCGAGAGTAGTAGATGGATTGTAGTGCGTCATTAATATGAGAACTGGGAGCGGTAACTGCAAGAGATGACGACTGGAACAACGATTGATTCTCAGAAGGATTAAATCCTTCGTTAGATAAATGAGGCAATGCATTCAGCCTCTGGTCTAGCAAATCTGATGTTGCTAAGTATCGATGAGGAGGCAGATCCGCTGCAGATCTTATTGGCTCTGACTGGTTGGCAAAATGCGGAGGGGACTGTCCAGTTTCGGAAGTAAATAGCACTTGAGGAGCGCTTATGTTTTGTCTTACCGCTGGTAAGCCATGACCCCTTTGATAAGAAACACCATTTGCGTTTACGCATTTATCATCACTCAGGTCCACCAGATCATAAGAAACAGGTGTACGTTCCACACGAGCTCCAGTATTTTGAGGAGGCAACATCGCTTCTCGCTGAACTGACCCGAAGTTTGTGCCTGTAGCTGTAGTCGTTTGACTAGGGAAAGCTGAATTTTATGACACGACGCAGTAAGTTCTTGAAATAATTTAGCACAGCGTTTTATAAGATCTCGTTTAAGTGCTTGATCGGCGTCGGAGGATACAGAAATTCTTTGCACCCTACCAGATGCGTGAATTAAAAGAGTATTTAATTTTTTGAATTCATTTTCCCGATTGGCAGCATCAATGTTGTGAAGGTCCCGCTCTATCGTATAGAGTTTAGCTCTACATAAACAAAGCTCACTCTCGGCGTCATATCCTGTTGTAGATGGAGGATCCATTCCAGATTCCCGTTCAATTCGCAAGGCGTCACGTAAATCAGACCGCTTCTGTGCGAATGTACCAGTTAGAAAGGGAGGCCACGAATAATAAGCTCGTATTTAAGCTCTTCGTTACCCAAATAGTTAACGTCCATTTTAAAAAAAATTAAATGTAAATGTACACAAAATTGGAAGTAAATATAAATATTATAAAGTAAATACTATGGTTATTTTATTGTTTCTATACGTAAAATGTAGCAGTAAGTAAATATTTAATTAAAAAAAATGTCCGTGTCCCAAGGACTCAAAACCCGCCCCCTCCTAAAAAGAGGACAAAAAATAAAAAAAAAAAATACAAACTTCAAAAATACCAAAGAAACTAGCACGCACCAAAGTTCGGCCTATAAAAGACCACAGAATTTGTATTTATTTTTTTTTTCTTTTGCTTATGCACACAAGCGCCGTACACAAAAGAAGCAAGGAAAAAAAGAAAGTCCCTAAAGACGGAATATGTCTGACAAGGGCGTAAAAAAAATATCCCAAAATAAAGATCTTAATCCTAAAAAAAAATGTAATACCATTAGGCACAAGCTACCTATGCGTCAAAAAAACAACTTTACTTATGATCGGACCCCGTACATATGGATTTATTTATTCAAATATACTAATACAAATAAAATATACTTATTTTAAATAAAAGCCAAATTATGTGCCTTCAAAAAAAATAATAATAAACAGGTCTGTTAGCAAACTTCCAAAAAGTATTAAAATACGTTTAAATTTAATCAAATTATTCAGTGGTTAACCAAACTCGGGCCAAAAAAAGGTCTAAGTGTAGTCAAGCACATCAATCGCAAAAAAAAAACTAAAAATAAAACACCGATACTTCTATTAATCGTAGCACCATACGAGTCTTTATTCACATTGTTAAGAAAATAGATTATTAACAACAAAAAAAAATACACATGCTGGCCTCAAGCCAGCGACCCAAGACTATCGCCCATGTAGTCGGAGCCCTATGCCCAGCTCTACTTGGTTACTAACAGCTGATCTGTCAGTCGCACAGTCATTTAACCGATTTTTCTATTTCTTAAAACTAAGTTAAATATGATTCAGATTTAATATTTATACTACTCAGAAAGGGTAACACATAAATTAATAATTAAATTAAGTTAAGAAGAGTAATGGTGCTTATAGTTGGTATAAATAACAGTTATTGTAGTGTACCTCGTGTATACGTATACCCTCGGCGAACAGAGGTTATTAGTGATAAAATATAAGTGTTCTAAAACTATACGCACAAGTAAAACCTAGAATAGCCCTAGAAACTATATCAGCTGTCCGAAAAGTAATTAGCAAGAAGTACCTGTGGAGTTGTTCAATCAAACCTGACTCGACAGGGTGACTCAGCACATCTGACAGGAATGGTGGTGATAGACCTGCAGTACCCGTTCTTGTAAGTTAACTGGTCCCAGGAGTAATCCGGCGGAATGGAAAGTACAGCTTTTACAAGTACTGGACCAGAGTGGGCGAGAGTGGCACAGTCTCCGAGAGGTAAGTACCGTAGAAGTACAAGGGAAAAAGTAAAAGAAGAAAAAGGCCTAAAAAGAGTATTTATGTTGTACTTTTATATTTTCTTGGATATATTTAAAAGCAATATTAGTAATTAAAAGTTAAATAATTATTATATTTATGGATTTACGTGACTTAAATGGACTTATTTTAGATTTTATTTTAAAAATTAACTGTTTGAAAAGAGACTTTTATAAAAAGTATAATAAAATTAGAAATGTGAACGACTTACCAGAAGATGTTGGGTTGGCCTTTTTTTGTTCTTTTAAAATACTTCGAAAAAGATATGTATGTATTTTTTCCAAAAATCAAATCCTCTAAATTAGAGTAGGCACTAGCCTAATTTGGGATAACTATCTTTTCTTTATAAATCCGTTTAATAAAAACGCTTCAAACCGTGTCAGCACTAAGCCAAGGCGGTCAAGTATCAAGAAAGAATGAAAGAATGCCACGGCCCTTAAAAAAAAGGACCCTTTAAGTTAATTCTATTTTTTTTTTGAATTCTTTAAGAGGTACCAAAATGGGTTACTTAGTACAAACAGTTATTACATTTTTGTACATTTCTGGGCTGTCGTCTGCCATTTACAAATTTTGACAGGTAAACAAATATAGATTTTGTTAAATTATTAATTTATCTAATGCAATTATTAAAGAAAGGCGTCCAAGAAAACACAAATAGGTACGACACTCTTTTGGCTAAATTCATAATAAAGTCTACGCTATTAAATAACAAGAATATATTTAAATGGGTCAATCAAAATCATTGTTTTGTTTTGCTTTTAGCCCTGCAAGGTGTATGATTTCAAAAACACAACAAGATTAAAAAAGACTCAGTATGACTTATCGTATTAACATAAAGAAAAATCACATATGTACAGGATGATCCAACTAGAGTCACACAAAACAAACACAATTAGGCGCCAAGAAAGGACTATAATCAGGTAGGTGCTAACTAACTACGATTTGTTTTTCACCATAATTTGTATCAATGTATGTTTACTAAAAGTAGACAAAGCTTTATAAATATCTTACTAGAGTCTGTCTTTGTTTTAGGTCAAGATGTAAGAAGATAATTTTAAGTTATTTGCTCAATGTATGTATAAGAGTTTGAGAATTAAAGAATGTGAATAAAGTTGACTTTTACCAAAAGAAATACATCTTTATTTTACCCAGGCAAACCAATTACATCACCAGACAGGTAAGCCTTTGATATTTTACCTAGTCGAAGCTGTCTCTACTAGGATGGGGAAAAACTAAACCGTAACAAATTTGTTAAAATATTGCAACATTTGGTACGTATTTCGTCTTTGTTTGAGTTATTTATTTTTGATATTCTATTTTCTATACTACAAATTATTTCTGGTATTGAGATTTGAATTGTTTTCCCAATAAGGGAGCGGGAAAATTTTGGGCCCCAAGCATAACGTATCGTACACATAGTCAGGAATGTCCCTATATGTTAAATTTTACGACCCATAATTTGTTGTCACATGTTATATTTTGGTTTGATTTACCTGATAATTTTTGATTTTTTTACGTGTTTATATATATATATATATATATATATATATATATATATATATATATATATATATATATATATATACAGGGTCGGCAAAAAGAACAACCCATTTTAAATTGCTTATAAAAAAATTTTTTAACTTTAAAAACAAAACAAAGGAACATGTATTCTTAAACAAGAAAGATGGGAGTTTATTATGCTTTGAATATGGTGTGCGCAAATGGCCGCCACCCTCTTCAATACATTCTTCTAACTGGTTCAAAATTTTCTCATTTTTCATTTTGAAAAAACTTGCCTAGAAATAGCGTGGATTTCATTGGCAATATTTGTTTTTTTTTCTTTAACAGTTGCGATCTTGTATGGGTGAAAATTCATTTTTTTTAACATTCTTCGTGTCCGGGTCAGATAAATTTAAAACAGTAGCATGTTTAACAACAGATTTTTTGGGACTAGCGATAATTGCATTTCTAACTCTGTCTTCGTTCAGTGCATTGCAGGCAGATCTTGGCCGCCCACTTGACTTCTTGTCTAAAACGGGTCCCCCTGTCCCCCATTTACGAATCCAAACTGTAATGGTCTTCCGCTGCGGACACTGTCGGTCATTAAATTGACGTCGAAAACACCTTTGAACGGGTATAATGGAATTATATTCAATAAATTTTTCGACACAAAAAATGCGATGTTCTGTTAACCAACCCGGGATTTTGACAACTATCAACAATTTTTTAAAAAACTCTCCAAAGCCTACTTTTCCAAATAAAAAAAATCGCCATAGATGAATACTAAAAACATTTTTTTATATTAAAGAAACAAAATAGGCAATACATTTTGCGGACCCACGTATATATATATATATATATATATATATATATATATATATATATATATATATATATATATATATATATATATATATAACAAATTTAGTTTATTGGGGTATCAGTCCTAGAGGGCTTGTTAAATGAAAATGCTTTTGTGCTACTCCGAGCTTTCGAAAAACATTATTTTCTTCCTCAGGGCTACAATAATGGAAGTACAATCAGCAAATGAGCTTGTTTATATTCAGAAAAGTAGAAAAATGAAAGAAAAAAGGAATATTCAAAAAAAATTATTTCCCTTAAGAAAGATAAATTATCTTTTTAAGAATGAAAAAATAAAAAACCTTTTACTTTAATTAAATATGACAATATCTGCTTACTGCTACTCGAATTAAGCGGAAAATAACTCCATTGTGTGAAAAACAGTTGGCATTCCTGTGTAATATATTGCTTATTTTTACATGTTGTTAATTATTACGTTAAAATAATTTTATTTTTGCAAAATGTGTACTGGTTTGAAGGTAGTAAAATTTGATATGATGGTATTAAAAGAAATATGAATGTTGTGTTTTTTACATTAATCTGTTGCTAAACACCACAACATTTCGGTTCAAGTTAACATAGGGTTAGTTAAACTACACCTGGTCGGTGATATTTACAAAAAACCATGGATAGGCGTTGAGTAACTTAAAAGTGGTGAATCTAAGTAGGATTTATAATCACAAAAAAGTCTTACGTAAAAAAAAGGTTAAAAAAAAAGGAAAAAGAAGGATAGAAAAACCAAAAAACAAAACCACATATGTGTCTAACATCCCTGCCTCCATTTTTGGTAGGTATTAAGGTAACTACTTATGTGATTAAATTTAAATTCTAAGAAAAACAGAAAAATTTTTACCTAAAGTCAACAATTATGAAATATATTATGAAAATTTGTTTGGAGATCTTCTGTTAAAATTCGTACTTCCAATTCAATAAATTGCCAGTGGACTGACCTAGGAATTGAACCCAGGCAACTATGGATACTGGCAGACGGAGCACACCTGTCACATGCGTCCGTCAACCATATACCCAAGCTGATGTTTATAAGTATGGTGGATGTTGACGAAAAAAAGGAAAGAAGAAATTGTGATTTTGTTCCTTGACCTTCCCTCATAAAGGTATTATTAGTAAGTTCTAAAAAAGGTTAAAGTACTATTATTTTGATTAGTTTGATGTTTAAAGTTAAGATATTGGAGTAAATTACACTCAAATCATTGATGTCTGTTTTTTTATTGATAGATTTAGGTTGCAAGAAAATTTCATTCATTTCCAGAAACAACCTCTTATTGTAGTCACTTTCGCCATCCAGTATTTTTGTTGGGTTAAAATTAAAAAGGTGACCTAATTGATTTGTATGTTCTGCTAACGCAGATATATATATTATATCTCTGTCTCTGTACTATTACTGTTTATAGGCTTAATTTAGTAGATTTGTCGGTTAATCTTGTGTGAACGAGAATATGGCATGAACGAGGTTTCCTCCTGATGAAAACATATTCAGATATTTACATATCTAGGTGTATTCTTTGTTAATTAATTGATCGTATATTTATTTGTTAAATTGTATTAAAATATTTAATTGTTTGTTATGAAATTAAAATATATATATATATATATATATATATATATATATATATATATATATATATATATATATATATATATATATATATATATATATATATATATATATATATATATATATATATATATATAATATATATATATATATATATATATATATATATATATATATATATATATATATATATATATATATATATATATATATATATATATATATATATATATATATATATATATATATATATATATATATATATATATATATATATATATATACAGTGTGAGATTTTAAAGTGTTACAATGCGATATCTCTAAAATGTGTTGCACGATTTTAACAAAAGTTGGTATGGGTAACAAGTAGCAAGGGGGACATACTCTGACGTAGTACTTAAATTTTTACCTCCAGTTTTTTACGGGTGGGGGTAACTTCAAATTTTAAATGGAAAGGTGTTTTTTTCTATGAAATTTTAATCAGCATAAAAAACTACATAAGTGTACAAAAAATTACTTCATTTGCTTTACGGGTTGCTAGTAACGAATTTTTAAGAAATAATAAACGAAACAATAAATTAATTAGAATATTTAAAATTAACGCTGGTTATGCTTCAAAGGTGTTGAAAGTGGCTTTCTTCTAAACATTTCAAAATTCTTTTTTGACAGGAGTTGCGCACACGATTTAACATGTCGGCAGTTACTAATGTACAAGCTTGTCGAATACGGTTTTTCATGTTTTCTGGTGTGGTTGGTGCTGTAGCCATAACTTTTTGTTTTATCTTTTTCTTCTAAAAGAAACCTTAAGCGGCGTTACATCTTTGTATTTTCTGGATTATGAAGCTACGAAATTTATAAGAAGAAATTTTGGAAGCAATGTCTTGTAACAGGCTCTAGGCTAATAAGTATCGTTAGATTAAATTACTTGAATTTTAAAATTTAAAACCAAGTACCAAGTTTATTGCTCACGCTTGGACCTTATGACATCAAATGAGATGCTTGGATGCTAGAATTAAACCCAGAAAGAAGCAGAAAAAACGGAAAGCAGCAGTTATTAGCCAAAATCCTGTAAGTTTTAGGGCCCTATTTCTCATCTTACTTTAGGACTTCTATGCATTGTATCCATCGGCTTTATACTTTATTACACTTATCTCCTCGATTATGTCCACTTTTGTAGAGATATACCTCTTTTAGTTTTTACCCAAAGTCCGCTGGAAACTCTAACCAGTTAAAACGTTAATACGTTTTTTTAAAAAATAAAAGACCAAAAAACATATTTTATTTAAGCTTTATCCTTGTCTGTGTCTTTTATCCACGTGCTTTTTGGCGACTTGTATTTTTTGATAAAAAAATTTGAGGCAACTGAAACATCCCCCACAAACCCCTCTGAAACTACAATTCGGCTGACTGGGATGGTCTAAAGATTTCTTTCCCAGCTACCCTTGGAATCCTACCCGCTTTTCTACTCAGATCCTTTTGAAAAATGTAAACAAATTGAAAAATTCAATAGGCATTGAATATATTCCCTAAAAAAAAGAAAAAATGATCTTCTTTCCTTTGTTTTCACACAACTGGAACAAGTCCCTTGAGTTTCGGGAATCCCAGAGTTGCTCTTGACATACCCAAAACTTTGGGATCAGGTCGGGAAATGATGGGTTTTTAACAAATTTCCTTCTTACGGTCTTCCACCTAAGTTTTGGGTTTTGGCTTTCCATTTTCCCTTTTCTAATCGACGATATCATTGGTAGATGGTCATTCCTCCAGCTTCCCCCAAAAAAAAATGGGGTGCCCCGGGGGGCTCAGTGCTGGACCCCCCCTTTTTTTCTTCTAACTTAACGATCTTCTTCTTCCACAATCAATCCCATTCATTTTTTGGGACGATAGTCCCCTCCACTCTAGTATTAAATTTTCCCTTAAGCCACCGTGAATTCTGATTTTGAAAACAAGCGCGGGTCAATGCAGATATCTATTTCACAAGACCCCAAATTTTATTTTGGGTTTGGGGGGCCCCTGTGCGGAAAAAAAGTCTGGGGGGAAAAGCTCATCCTCTTTTAATATGAGGGGCCAAGTTCTCCCCAAAAAAGAGTCGTTTAATCTTGTCGGCGTTACTTTTGAGAATAACCCCAACTGGCAAAAAATACCATCCTTTTCTTGGCAGTTCAAAAAGTTTGGGATTCCTTTTCGACCCAAAAAATTTTTTTTCCCCCAATTTTCATCTTCTTTGCCCACCCAAACCAGCTGGAGGGGATCTTGGGGCTCTTTTTGGGGGGTATTTTCACGGCTTCTGCCCAGAGGAATTGGCCAGATTATTCCTTCCGGCAGCTCCCAACAGAGCAACAGTATTTAAACTTTTTTGCTCCCTTTTCAGTTCGGGGAGGCCCCAACTCCCGCTTTTTTCCCGTTCCTTTACCCCCAGAGTGCCGGGACTTTTTGGAACCTGCTGCCCAGAATTTTTTCCCTTCTCCTCCCAATCCCCAAAAAATTTTAAAGGTCCCGGGGAAAAAACTCCCTCACCGGGGGTACCCATACGTTAGTATTTAAGGCATAAAGCCTTCGTGGACTGTCCCAAGAAAAAAAAAAAAACGATTTTTTAAGAATAGCCAATTTTAAACCCCCTTAAAAAAAGAAATAAAATTAAACTAAAATATAAAAATAAAAAAATTAAATACATCCTATTAAAGAAAAAATAAATGTTTATTTTTAATGTTATAGGTTATATATACAGTAAGTCTCAGTGAGTTGGAACCATATGGAAAACTTTTTTATTATTAATTTTACGAAGAAAAGTTTTTTTTTAAAAAAAGTTCTGCATCATCTAGAACCTAAAATACAACTATCAGTTTTTAAATTTTTTTTTCCGGGGCGTATACGAGTTTTGTCAAAAGTTAAATTTTCCCCCCAAAAAGAGAAAAAACCCCCTTTTTAACTTTGACAATTTCGAAAATTTCGAAAATTGTTATTAAGACAAGTTGATCAGAACTAAAACCATTTTTAAAAAAATTGAAAATTCCCCTTTTACAAAAAAATTTTTTTTTTTTTCGAAACTTATGTCTATAATATAAATGCAAATTTAACTGTAGTTACTTTTTATTCACGATGCTCTAAAAAGAAATGAATTGTTAAGGGGGGGAAAATTTTTTTACAGCAACCGTCAAAACGCGTTGGATTTTATAAAGTACATAAAAATGGTGTTATTAAGTTATATTGTATTCATTCATAAGTAATAAAGTAAACAATTTTTTTAAAAATTACAATTTTTTTTCTTTATCGTAAATAGATATAATTGCATATTTAAACATGGTGTTTAGTTCTTATCAACTTTTCTTAATAACTATTTTGGAAATTGTCAAAAATAAAGGTACTTTACTCTTGGGCAAAATTCTTTTTTTTTGAAAACCCCCGAATACGAAAAAAAAAATTAATATCTAAAAATTATTTTTGGGTTTTTTAGATTACCCCAAAAATTTTTTTCTTAAAATTAATAAAAAAAAAAATTTTTATAGGGAAAAAAATTTAGACATACTGTAATAATTAAAATATAAAAAGAAATTATTTATTCAGTAATTTTTTTATAATAAAAAATTGTTTTAAATATTTTTCTTTAAATCATACCATATTACATTCCAATTTTATAAAAGAACAAATAATTTTCTTTTTATGTTTTTACTTTTATATTTGCTTTTTTTCTGTTAAGGTTTACTCGCTTGTAAAAAGAATGGAACAAGAAACAAAGGCTTTTGTCTTTAAAGGTTAACTTTAAAGTTAAAGAAAATAAATTTAGTTGCTGCATTGTTTGTCACAGAGCAAATTGTGAAATTTTAAATTTTATATCTGCGTTTCTGTAAACCTTAAGGTAGTTGTCTCACTGAGCATAGGACAAACATTTAGTATTTTATGTAATTTATTAAGACTAGTATAAAGAACTGACTTTTTTATTTAAAACGCAAACTTATACATATCTGTATTTCCCTAAGATAATTGTTTAGTTCACCTTTGTGTAATAAGTTTAATTATAAATAATATTTTTTTAATTTGTCCCAAAAATTGTCTTTTTATTTCATGAATTTCTTGATATGTTAAACATTTTTTTTATTCCTAAGCTGGGGTATTACACTGTCCGCATGGTGCATTATTGTAACCTGTACTTATACTTATTACAAGAATTTACAAATCAATGTTGATATGTATAATTTTGCAATTTTGTTAAAAGGTCAGTTGTACATACCAATTTTAATAAATTATAAAAAAAAGTAAATGTTTAATCTAAAGTTAAATTAAATAAAGATTAAAGTTTCCTATTTTGGATTTTGAGTTATTAAGTGTTAAAAAAATATATTTCTAAAATTTTAAAAATTAACCTTTATTCCTAAATCTTATTAATTAGATAAAAAGTAACAAAATAAAAAATTTTTTTACAACCGCGCGAAAAGTACCATGTTTGCGTTTTTAAAAAAAAAAAAACAAAGTTGCACTTTTCCGAGGAGTAAGCGTTTTTTTTTTTCCCCCTTTTTCGCTCGCTGAGTTATCAAAAAAAAACCCTAAAAAAGAAAAACGTAAAAATTTTTACACCACAGTAGGCGTTGAACGGTAGAAACTTCATCTGAAATTGTCATTAAAAATTGTGAAAATTGCACCTTTATTTAATATTTAAATAATAAAAAAAAATATTAATTTTATATAATTTTTAATAATTATATAAAATTAAATTATATAATATTAAATAATTATTAAATAAAATAAATTTAAAAAAAAAAAAAAAAAAAAAAAAAAATATAGTAGCCAGGGTTTTTTTTATTAAATCTTTTTATTAACTCCCTTCACCTTTGATGTTCCGTTGAATGTTTAATAGTGGTAAATTAAAATTTTTCCAACTTTAGTTATACAGAATAAAAAAGTTTATTTTCGAAAGTCCCTACATCGTTCTGAAGGATTTTTCTTCCCTAAAAGTTTTAGAAATGTACTTTTTTATAAATAATTGAATTTTATATTCTAGGGTCATATAACTATGTATATTACGACAAATCAAGTGATAAATAAAGCAAATTACAAACTTTATTTAAATAAAAGTAATTAAAAAAAAAGTTATTATGATTAAAACTCTAATTTTCTAAATTTTTTATTATACTAAAGATAGTAGAAATGTTTATTTAGTAAAAATTCGCAATCTATAAATGACATTGATGTCCAAATTATCGCTTTAAAAAAATACAAAACTACCAATTTAAATTAGAAAAAAGTTTAAAAATTGGTTTGTCAAACTTTCTTTTTTTTTTATTAATTTTGTACTACTAAAGGTGGTAGAAATCTATTTTTTTCTGATTTAAATGATTATATTTATAGCTTTCACATAACACAGGCGAGTATTTGTTTAGATATGATAGGAGGCCATGCTTGCCGCTGCTGTCAAAAAAATAAGCAAATGGTTATTTAAAGTTCAAAAAGTTTTTAAAAGCTATTGGTGTTTAATAAATTGATTGTAATAATTATCTGATAATGGATAGTTTTAAAAGTATAAAATATGTAATTGTAAAAATTGAGCCATGTCCAAATACGCCATTCCAGTTTAATATATTAACTGGCTAATTAAGAACTGCGACCAACATCTTTCGAAAAATGGTTTGTTCCTCAGCATTCAAGAAAAGTCTACTACAAATTTCGACCAACTATTAAATATAAAAAAAAATAATAAATAATTTTAAAATATTACATATATTTATCAAACAAAAGACATTTAATACCAGGTAGCAATTGGCCTGGTTTTTTCCACCCCTAAAAAAGGAAATATTAGAAGAAAAAACATTTAGATATTGTTACACAGAAATTTAAATCATAACGTAATACAATAAATGTAAATAACTAATTAAATTACAAAATTTTTTTATTTTTCTTTTGCAGTAAATACCTACTACTGAAAAAACATTTTTACAATAACACACATCTGTAGCGCAAAATGATGCTTGCACGTTTTAAAATGTGAACTGTCAAATTTGAGGTTATATCAATAATCATTAATTTTTACCAATTATTTTATAAAATCTGCGGTTGTAGAAAAAATCTTGTGCTACGCGTCGCGCGTCAAACATCTCGCTCAGAGCGACAATGTATTACTTTGCGCTCTTAATACACAAATAGCTATTACGCCTTATTTTCCACTTCTTACCGCCTTTTACATGCTGATAATTTGTAATCGTCACGTCATGGCCTACTAAATTTTTGGGAAAAATCGATTTTGACAGCCCTTTTGAAATAAAATGATAAGTGTGACATAAGTTTAAAAAGAGTATTTTGAGGCGAGTCAGGTACGCTAGAAATATATACAGGGTGCCATTTAAAATTGTAAATTTAGGGTTATTTTCGGTTATACCGAAAGTAAAAAAATTGGTTTTATTTAGTCGTTAAAAGCGTGTCCTTATGACAAATGCATCACCCAAATTTTAAAAATTTATCTTATAAATAAAAAAGTTATGGCTGTTACATGTCTTTATATAAATTTACCCTTATATGGTAATTGATCTGGCATATTTTTAATCTTAAGAGATATTTGAGAAAAAAAAATTAACACTGGGGCCACCCGACTTTCTACACCCGGGTGGCCAACTTGAAATTAGACCTAAGGGGTCCTTTACCCCGTTCCACGGACCGAACAAAAAACCCTTGAGCCGAATTTCTAAAACCAATAAAATACTTTTTCTTAAAAAACTTTTAAATGAAACAGTTCCCCGTTTCAAGTTTTTTGGTTTTCTAAAGGTTTTTTATTTTTTATTTTTATTTTTTTTTGCTTTGCCAAACCGATCTTTTTTCTTTGGATAATTTAGTCGCGATCGGGAAAAAAACCGGGTTGGCCACCCTGATCTATCATGGGGACCTGAGGACTCAGTATTCAATATATAACAGCTGGGACATATGCGACGTTGTCAGATTCCAACTTATAAAAATGTTTTCTCTACGGGTACAGTCTTAGACAAAAGGTATGGCTCATTTCACTACAAGCACGTCTACTCTTACCGCGAATATAATCCAAAACTTTTTGACGATATTGTAGCAGAACAACTACCTTAAATGAACTTTATAAACTAATTGACAGTAGGGAAGCAACGGCATAGTCACCTATTGTTTAAGTCTATAAGCTTTAAAACATATTGCAAATTATTTACAGAAGTAAAAGGTTATTTCTGCATAGTTACGTTTTTTTTTTGGTTACGTGGAGCTAGAAGTGTAACTTTAACTTTGGCGTTTCAAAAACTTGGGTGATCTGCGGCCATTGCAACGTTAAAATGTCACTCTTTGTCAGTGGCAGCTCCTCCATTGGGTCATTTGGTCAATGACCTCCCAATATTTTTGACTAATATTTCCGATTAAAAACATAATAATGATATAAATGAAAAAAACTATTTTTTTCAATCTTTTAAATTTTCCTTTATTATTCTAAGCATATAAACTCGTTGATTGATTACTGGATTCCACAAGCTTCGCGCAGCGATCTCCAGATCGGTGGTTTCATTTGTTGGCCAAAAACCGGGCTGCCTGCCTTCATTGACCGCATTGTTTTAAACGGAGCCAATCAGTTTTCCCCCATCTAATTTACGATTGGGCGATTTTGGCTCTTTCCCAAGCAGTGTAATCCATGATCTGGGTCAACAGTCGCGAAGAGGAAAATTACGCATTTTTCAAGGTGTTTGTTTGTTATACGGTTATTATAGAATGGATTATATACGATTTTAGGAATTTATTTTTTGTTGGTGTATGTTTTTGTAATGTAAATTGGGAAACAGTGCATTTGTTGACAATTTTGTGTACGTTACCGATGACAACTGTAGAGAGCGAGAAATGCTTTTCTACATTAAAAAGAATAAAGACATTTTTACGCATTACAATGGGGGAAGGTAGACTCTCTGCGTTGGCCATGTTAAGTATTGAAAAGGCCTTTATAAATAATATTGCAAATTACAATGAAGAAGTAATCAATCATTTTGCAAGTGCCAAAGACAGAAGGATTAAACTAAAATTTATGACTATTTAGGTAAGTTAAGTAACCCTTTTTATTTTTATCATATAAATATGCTTATTTTTAACCTATAAGTTGCCGTCATACCTCTGGCATAGAGATATTACTTACTGTCGGGTGTGAGATTTTTTTTAAGAATATGTTGTGCAATTTTTCTGTTTAAATAGATGTCGATGCATATTATTTGTTATATCGCTATGTTTCTTAATAAATAGAAATATAATTCTTCAAATAAAATAATCTTGCTAAATCATTTATTTTTAAATTTTCTTTCTTGTTTTTTCTTTGGAGTAAACGTCTGTGTGAAATAAAATGCCTAAAAATGTTTCTTTAACGAAAAGCAGTTAGCCATATGCATTTGAAATTTTAACTAATGACCTCCCCGAAAGAGTGACCACGAGCCGCCACTGCTTTTTGTCAAATTAGTAAAATTTAGCTCTGCTGGGCACTGTCAATGACTGGATAACTGACCACTAATCGCAGTTTACGTTGTGTGTGTATTTTTTAGGAAAAAATATTATAAAATAACAAAAATAAACAATTTCTTAATAACTGCTTTCTTGACGTGACAGATATTTTGCTTCATTAATTGTGTTCAATTGTTTTTATGACACCCTTATCATACGTTAAGTTACGATCAATCGTTAATGCAAAGTTCATGTTCTTACCATTGCACTTAGAGTTTTAAAAAAGCATTTTAATTACCAGTATTTAAATTAACAATAATTTTATAACAATGTCCAATTTTTTAATATATCAATTTAATAACAAACAGAAATTAGGTGTGTTTTGTCAATATTTTATTGGGGTATTTTTAGTTTTGTACAAAATTATTAGTATTAGCATTATTATTAGGAATCAGGATAACACTTAAAAGTTAATTTTAATAAAAAAAAAATTAAGAGGGTTTTAAATATCCATATAGTAGAAAATTCAAAAGT
>JAHBCN010011868.1:0-28111 GCA_019359885.1 Listronotus oregonensis
ATATTAGAAAATAATAACAAATAAAATGCGATAAAATAAAATTGCTTGCAATCTCTCGACACGCTCCACGCCGCGGAGTATATGATGGAAAACGGAGCTCGGGGAGCATAACGAGATGGGGTAGGAGGGGAAAAGAATATCTCGCGAGAACGGGAAAAAACAAAACAGCAAAAATTATGTAGTCTATGCGGGCGAAATGCTGATTAATATTAAAAATGGATGCAAGTGTTTCCATCAGTGAACTAGACACAAATTTCAACATAACTTTTAGACCTGGATTGATAAATAGGCTAATACTTTTGACACTTCCACCCTATAGAAAAGTTGAACAAAGGTAAAATTTAGCAACGCCGTGTTGCCCAGGTGATAAAGTCCCTTGATTACTCCACATAAATTTAATTTAATGTCCCTATATTTCACTAAAAAGTCCTATACCATCGTTTTATGACGCTTCTTTTATCACTATTTTAATTACATACTACTATAAAATTAAAATAGAATTTTAAATAATATATTCCGCGGTGTGAACTAGTGCGGATGTGTGTATTTCGTTCCCGGTGGGCGCTTTAAAAATGTATTTTATGAGCTTGTGCACTTTGTAGCTTAAAGTAGGGTATACATTTTTTTAAAATACATTTAAAATTAATAAATTTGTTCTACATGAAAGTCCTCCAAGCAAAACTAATGTTTTGTTTTTTCGATAATGTAACCTTAACACTGACTTGTAAATTGTCGCATCGCGTACAAAATTGAGAGACCATTAATAACGACTGTGACGACTGTTTATTGACAATTCGAAGACAAGCTTATGGGTAGTTTTATTGTTTGTACTACTTACACTACTACTTATAGGAAAGCCGAGTGGTTACATATATAGTTGTACTTATTTGACAGTAAAACCAGAAACAAAAAATTATGTCGTAAGAGAAGGGTCGTTAGGTAAAAATGTTGTGTCTGAAAAATGTCCTTAACGAACCTTTAATAGAGCAGCAAAAATGTATTTATTACCTTGCACATAATATTGGGCTTATAAAATTTTTGTTGATGTCTTTGAAAAGTCGCTCCTGTAAGTGAGGGCAGAGCTGTCGGTAATTCAATTAAAATTAATAAAAAATCGTATTCAATTACTGCTCAGAAATTTGGGTTTTTGGTTTAATATATTTTATAAATATATATATATATATATATATATATATATATATATATATAAAATATATAAAATATAATATATATATATATATATATATATATATATATATATATATATATATATAAAATATATATAATATATATATATATAAAATATATATATATAAATATATATATATAAAATTTTAAAAAAAAAAAAAATTAAAAATAAAAAATAAATTATTTATATTAAAATTAAAAAATATTATTATAAATAAAAAATTTTTTTTTCAAAACCCCAAGTAAAATTACGAAAGAAAATTATTTGTTTAAATTAAAACCAATAAAAAATTATATTATAAAAAAATAAATATTATAAAAAATTATAATTTTTAATTATTTTAAATTATATAAAAATAATTTTTAAAAAATTTTTTTTAATATTTAAAAAATTTTAATATATAATTAAAACTAACAACACAAGCAAAGCAGCGCAGATTGGATCTACAACTGGTTTAAAAAAAGGCTAACAATAGAAAAGAAGACGCAGTTTCAAAAGCGTGGAACCTATAGTGTTTACCTTAAGGTAGTGCATACAGAGTTATTTATAAATTACACTTTATAGAGTTTCTTGTTTTGGATAGAGATACGAGAGAAAAAGTAAGCAAAATTTTAATAAAAAATATTTAACTCAAAAAAAAAACTTAAAATTCTTACTTAAATCTAATACAATAAAATTGAAACCTGGTCAAACTATTTTTTTTGATCATAAATTTTACAGTAGATTTGTAAACTTAAAAAGTTTACTTCTAAAAAATGAAGTAAATTTGTTAGAAAAAGGTTTTAAACATAATATTCAAAATATTAATACCAATTCTTTAGAAATTCTTGGTGTTGACACAGAAAGAGCACTCAAAGATACTCAGAATAACATTAAATATAAATATGAATCTTCTACTTTAAAAAAAAACAATTTATGAAAGAAACTTCTCCAAAGCAAGAAACAAAACTAATAAAAAAAATTAAAAATAAATCTGATAATATTGTATTTACTAAGGCTGACAAAGGCAATCTGTAATAGCTATTGATAAAACAGATTATATTAAAAAAATTTAGATTTCTTAGACCCAACTAAATACATACAATTGAAAACAGACCGTACCAAAAAAAAAGAAATTTGGGGAAAAATTTTTAAAAATTTTTTTTCTGAAATGGATCTACGCAAATTAACACTCATGAATCCTTTGCCCCCTAAGTTATATTCGCTTATAAAAATTCACAAAATTGGGAATCCGATAAGACCAGTCGTTTTTTTTTGTCACAGCTCCTTCATATAACCTTTAAATTTAATTAACATTATTAATACTAATACTAACTTCTCTGCAAAATCCCTATCAAAAATTCTTACGATTTAGTCAATAAAATTAAAGACATAATTCTACCAAATAACGCTAAACTGGTTTCATTTGATGTTACTAATCTATTCCCTAGTATTCCCTTGGACACCGTAAAATTGTTAAAAACTTTTGATAAGTAACAATGTTAATTTAGTTAAAAAAAAAAAATAATTAACGCCTTAGAAGCCTGTTTAGAACAAAACTATTTTGAGTTCAATGATAAATTTATACAAGTAAGGAAGGGGTTTTTATGGGGGAAACCCCTTTTAATCCCCCCTAGCAGAAATCTTTATGGATTCTATAGAATCTATTATTTCTAAAAATCCTCTTTTTAAAAATTTATTTATTGGAAGATATGTTGATGATGTTTTGGATGTTTTACGGGACTGAGAGACAACTAGATAGTTTTTTTATTTTATAAATAGCATACATGAAAACATAAAATTTACAATAGAAAAAGAGCAGAATAATTCGATAAACTTTCTTGACCTGAGTATCAATAAAATCAACAATAAACATGACTTTTCTGTTTTCCATAAACCTACTCATACTGATATTACCATTCACAATACTTCATGTCATCCAATACAACAAAAAAATTGCTTCTTTTTCAGTATGATTCATCGATTATTTTAAATTACCCTTAAATAAAGTTAACTTTCAAAAAAAAATTTAAAATAAAAACAAATTGCTGTAAATAATGGATACACTTCAAAAAAATTGAAAAAAAATTAAACAAAAAATTTATAAAAAAGCAATAAATCTATTTATCCCCCCTAAAAGAACCAAAAAATAATTACAAAGTGATTACATACTTAGGTCATATTAGTAGTAAAATATGTACTTTTTTTTAAAAACTTAAATATTAATGTTGCCTTTAAATCCGTTAATAATTTAGGGAAGTATATTAAAAACAATAAAACTAAAACCAATAAAGGAAAGAAATCGGGTGTTTATAAATTAAATGTAAGACTGTCCAAAAATTTACATAGGACAGACGGGTAGGAATTTCGATAAACGTGTTAATGAACATTATTCTAGTTTTGTTAAAAAAAAAAAAAGATTCTAATTATTTCAACCATTTAATAAAAGAACAACATTCATTTAATTTTCTATGACATTCTACATATTGAAAAAAAAAATGTAAAATTAAATTTGCTAGAATCCATGGAAATAAACAAGCTAAAAAATTTCCCAATATTTTTTTAAACAATCAATTAGACTTAAATTCTTCTCCGTTATTGAATCTGTTTTATTAATAGGTAAATATAATAATTGGGTTTTTTTCCATTGTAAATATCTACCTGCTTTTTTTGTACATGTTGGTTGTAATTTTTTGTTTATAGTAATACCGTCTCTTAAACTCCTTTGATGAAGCAAAGTTTTGGGAAACATTCGAGTTTTCTTTTGTATAAATAAAACTTAAAAAAAAAAATTGTGGGTTTGAAAAAATTATTTTTTTCTAAGTTATCACCCTCTACCTAATAAATAATTGAATTACTACGACAAATTCATTTACTTTTCTTTATGGAAAAACTGCCGGAATTTTGGTATTTTCAATTGATGCTTATTCCCACCGTTTGTTTGCCTATTTTTTGTTGTTTGTTTTCATTCATTATCCAAACAAAGATAGGTGTTTTTTATTATTACAGGTATTGGTTATGGGTGTGGTAGTTATTTAAATATTTCTACAGTAATTTTGTTTCCAAATGTAATTGAGAGAATGAAAAGTACTTGAATATATAATGAAAATTTAATGACATAACGGTAGTTTAATTACATTAGGGTAATTCAATTACCAAAAGAGAATTGAATTAAATGTGGTAATTTAAATAGGGTAATTGCCAAAATATTTAATTACGTTTAGTTTTAATTGATAATTGAATTACTTTTAACAAACATGCTAGTAATTGGTAATCGTAATTTACGACTACTTAGACGAGTAATTGGTAAATTACTTTTTAAAAGTAATTGCGACAGCTCTGAGTGAGGGAAAGCTTAAAGAATAAATTTTGGAAGAGCCGCGAATACAAAGACAAAAATTTTGAAACTAATTTTTTTACAAAAGAAACTGGGGCGTAAACTGCCTTTAAGTGTAATAAGCAATTTTTCAGGTAACCGGAGATTGAAATTACACAGATGAAGTTAAAAGAAACTAAGCAATATTACAAAATATTAGTTTGCAACAGCAGTCATTTAACCTGCATTTTTTTGTTCATTCTCATTTGGAATCCTTCGTAAAATAAACAAATTCCTTTAAAAACAAGCGAAAAAGTCAACAAACTATTTTTTTTATTGTCTTATATTTTTTTGATACAAAATAAAGTATATTTTATAATAAAAAAAATGTTGTAGAGTGCTTATAATTTGGGTTTCCTTTATTTTATATATTTTATTTCTCTAAAAACGTAGGGGTGTTAGGTATACACGTAAACCGAACTAACCAGAACAAACCCTAATTTAAAAAGTGCCACAATTTGACTTAAGAGTTTCGGGATTTCAAGTCATGCGCACTACCACTCACTACAAAGTTAAAAATCAGGAATTCGCATCACACCAAAGTTTCCTGTAAAATTCGCGTAAACAAAGCGAAAATAGTATCAGCGGGTTGTTTTGGGGCGCTCTTCTTATATCCAGCATCGGCGACAAATCCCCAGACACCTGGTGCACCGAAACCTGGACTAGACGTCACCTTTGGAGTTTCCTTACAATTCACGTAAACAAAGTGTATTAGATATCCGATGTCCCGTCGTCGACGTCAGATTCGAAAAGAACGCCCCAAAAAACCCCTTTTATATGATTTTTGGTTCGTTTACGCGAATTTTACAGAAAAACTCCCGGAAATGATAGTCATGTCCATGATCCGGTGCACCAGGTTTTCGGGGTGGTCGTCAATGCCGGATTCGATAAGAGCATCCCACAAAACTCCTCCAATACGATTTTCGCTTCGTTTACGCGAATTTTACAGGAAAACTTTCGGAGATGACGTCCATGTACAGATTCCAGTACCCCGGGTGTCGATCCCAGATTTGGAATCAACGACCCAAAGAACCCCCGGGGTGTGATATCTCGTTGCATTTACGAGTGAATTATTTTATTATTTATTAACTAAGTTATGCATTTTTAAAGTGACTTAAAAGATGCATTTTCGAATGCATGCATTGCGAAAATATGGTACAAAGCAGATATATTTTTTTCATATAATTTTAGAAAGCGAATGCAGAAAACCCCATCTCTAACCGACTTGGTCGAAAAATTTAGGAGATTTTGGCTCTTTTTGTGCTTTATATCCTCGCCTACGCTGGCAATAGAAATTCCCACTTCAAAAACTTTACCCAAGGAGGCGAATAACTTTCTTAGCAGCTCCCGTACGAATGTCGGCTACGTCATCAGGCAAAATCCAGATCCTCGAGTAAAATTTAAACTCAATTCTAAATTAAGATACTGGCAAATCGGAACATAGTTTCGTCGAAACTCAAAAGATTTATGACCGGTATTCCGAACTCACGTTTCCAGGACTAGGGAAACTTGCGAGCGCATGGATCTCAATCTACCAATGAGAACTAATGATTATTTCGAGGTGATAAGGTGTCGGGAAATGTTAAATTATGGCCTTGGAACGTGATTTTGTATAGTTTAAGGGCTCAGAGTAGCGTTCATCAATTAAAGGGCGACGAAGCAATCGCAGGGGCTAAGTGCCCGATAAAAAAACAGTAGATTAGGAGCGTTATTTTCACACGAAAACAATTTAGTTTCTCGTATCTCCAGATTCGATATTGAATTAAAGTAAATATTACGAGGGTGTATTGACAAATACCGCTCTTCGTTTCGCTGAGAGTATGGGCAGATATTGTCATTCAATTGTCTAAGCAAAGATGTCTTAGAGCACACACACATGGTATTCTATTCATACTACTGACACAACAGCTTGGCTATTTCGATAGAAGAAAAAAGAGGGAAAGAAAGAAGTGAGATTAGCCACAGGGTACACTGGTACAACTCACGCCAAGTACAGCCATCTGACTGTAAGAGATCCAATAGAAAATATTCATTTTGTTGTCCGAATAACATACGACCTAGAATAAATGGTGTCACAGACAAATCTATGGTGCAAAGTGACCGCAAAAAGTTTTTTAGTCCGCTTTTTAAACACATCTAACTTTGATTAAAATTAATATTTGTCTATTGGTTGTGCAAAAAGCAAGAATTATTCTTTTAACTACCCCCTTATTTTTACATTAATTCTTAAAATTTATAATTTTTAAAAAAGATTTTTAACATTTTGGGGAAGACTGAAAGATCGTGAAACAAAAATAACAACGAAATCTTGTTTAAGAGGAAAAGATACTTTGGCAACCATACACAGGGTGGCTAAACAAAAACGAGCGAATGTCCTTTTTGAGAACTTTCTTATTTATCGAGAAAAACGCTTATCGTATAACTCTTTTTCAATGGGGAAACTTTTTAGTCATATACAGCAACCCCTATCGACAGCCAAAGGGTTGGTAAAATTCGCCCTGGTCACAGAACCAGGGCGAATTCCACTCCTAAAATCTTAGTTTTAGGAAATACATTAATATACAAATTTACTACTTTTTTGTGAAAAAATGTATTTAAGGAAATGTAATCCTTATTTTAGAGAACTAGGTACCTTCTAGAACTTTTGAAGCTAGATATAAAAGAAAATAAAAAAGTGTTTGGTTCCAATACGATTTCTAAATTATAATTTCCTTTTTGGTTAATGGATAAAATAAAAATAAATATACCTAAGCTCTATACGGATTTATCTAAAGGATGTTTTTACTATATATCTCTGCTTCATAAAACAAACAGTAAACATCCTCCCGTGCAGCGTTAAATTTTAAAACAGAAACGGGGGAAAACTTGGAAAACTCCGTTGTTTTAGCGGGAAAATCACCCCCACATCGATTTTTTAAACGCCCATAGGGGATTAATCTAAGGGAAATTTTGAAGCGAGTTAAGGGCATTTGGCAGTTAAAATTTTATGTCTTACTTAGGTTAACTTTCAGGCTGGTTGTTGTATTAAAATGGTCCTTAATATTTTACCTACGTATTTAAAAACATTTGAAAAAAGTTTTAATGGCTGTAAAGATTTAAAAAAATATGTTGTAATACATCTTTTCAAAGGGTTTACATTTTTTTAACATGGCGCTTTGTTTTTTAAATTTTAGCTAAGCTTTGCCGGGCAATGGAATTTTTACTGGACCTTTTATTTCCGTAAAGGTTTGTGAGCAAAACTAACAAATATTAGTAGACAACCCAACTTTATCTTTAGTAAAGTAGTTCATGTGAATAGTTCATAATTTGTGTGCCTCTTCTTTCTTTTGATTCGACAAAGAATGGTTTATTCTAGTGCGGAGAAAGAGAAAATTATTTCATTGTATTTTATAAACAATGAATGTAACGACAAATTTGTTTAATGACTAGCATGCATGGTTATATCCTAGAATTAGCTAATTTGCGGCAAAATGATTCGGTGTCCAATTAAAAAACAGACTTTGAAAATCCGGTAAGAAATGAGGCAGTAGAAGTAGTAAAAACCCGAGAAGTTTTGGGGGGGTTCGCGGACCACTGTACAGAGAATTCTAAAAGATAATAAATGGCATCCATAAAAATTCATTTTTTTTTAGGAAATAAACAATTACAATTTCATGACATAATGTCTGAGAAATAATCCTAAATACCTTTTTAATGTTTGCTTTTTAGACGAATGTTCAGTGTCAATCGACATAATTGTCTTTACTGATCCAAGTTGGAGAATACTCTTAACCCAGGTCTGATCGAAATTATGAAAAACGACCAAGGTTACCATGAAGAAAATGCAATATTTCAGCGAGACGGGGTTCTGTCCACTATGCACCAAGGAAGTTTAAAGGTTAATGGAAGCCCAGTACTATGGTGTATTGATCAAAAAGTCCGGCCCATTATGAAAATAACTGTCACCCCTCGATTCTGCGTAGTAAGTACAAAATTTCCCAAATTATTGTAATGTGATGCCTACCTACACACATTTGTGGGTAGCCAACACATAACCTTTGACAGAGCCGGAGTCCCGTTTTCGTGTGCGACGGCGTTGTTTTTTAAACCATATCCGCGCTGTGCCGGGGTCTCATCAACCCTTCCATGCGAATTACATATTTTGTTGTCGTTTGCGCCGTATTAATTTCGATTGTTTTGCCTTGTGTGATTTTATTTTGTGGTTGCAAGTTTTTTGGATTAATTAAAAAATTTCCTATTTTAGTGATTATTGGTTTATTTAATTGTGACTATAAATTTATGTTTATTGATTGTTACTTACGTAACAAAATCCAAGGGTAACATACTCGGAATACACCTGATTAGAAAAACACTTTCACAGGGCCATAAACTAATCTTAAATTAGGGTTTTAAAAATCTTGTCCAGTTTAATGCACCAAGACTCAGTCATGTTCGGTGTCACGAAAAGAACTTATCTAATCATTTTGGCGTTACTTTTAAGAGCAACCTTAACTGACATAAACACATTACATCCATAGCCTCAGCTGCTTTAAAAAAGCTTGGTTTCCTATTTTGTAGTAAGTATTTCTATCCGTCTAATCTATATACTCTACATGTATTCTAATCAGACCATATTTAGAATATTGTTTTCATGTCTGGGAAATGGTATTTCATACAACTCTTATCATTCTTAATTCCACGCAAAAAAGATCTGTTCGTCTTATTAATGATCCCAAGCTTCCTTCTCTTTCCCACCGACGGGCTGGATGGGATATGTTGCATTTTTATAGGTATTTTCACGGCTTTTGCTCCGAGGAGTTGGCAAGTATAATTCCTCTGACAGCTTCCAACAGAGCAACACGTACTGCCACTTTTATGCATCCTTTTGCAGTCCAACTTAAGAGGCCCCGAACGTTCCAACTTTCTTTGTTCCATCATCCCCAGAAGGTCTAGACTGGAATCTGCTACCCGCAGAAGTTTTCCTTTCTCCAAATATTTAGGTCTGGTGTAGATAAACTCTCCTTTACTACACTTAACGGTTCGTTAGTATTGAAGCCTCAGCCTTGGTGGACTGTCTGACGATAAAAAAAAATTATGTAAAAAATTTATATTCTTTTGTTAAATTTGTTTGTTATCTGCTTAAGGTAACACTATTTTATTGTACTTTTATGCAAATTATAATTTTAAAAATATTTTATTACCCTAAAACACAAGCAACCAGTTCAAATTATGGTAAGTTTTTACTTTTCTTGACCCTTGCCGATTTGGATGATTTTTTGCATATTGAGGCGCTGATTACAAATCTAAAGTAAGTGTTTTTCGTCAACTTTTTATTTTTCAGATATCGATTATTAAATATGATAATTAGATTAAACTCATTTACACTATTTTGCCCTTCTTTTATCACAAAATTCGTGATAAGTACATGAAACTATCATACACTGTTTGAAATTTATTTTAAAAATTCGTGTTGTCAATTATTTTATTAAGAATTTTGGTAAAAATACAAAACTCTCAAAAATATCAACCATTTAATTGGAAGGCTATAAAGTGGCGCCATCAGTTCTTTCCGTGTTAAATCAAATAATATAAAATCCAATATTACACAATAATTTTAAATATTCTATAATTGTTTCGTTTATTAACCAACAATATTGTAAAAAAACAGTAAACGTATAGTTAGTCTGAATTTGACATTTGATGATGTCAACTTTATACATGGTAACAAAGAATTATGAAAGGCCGGAACTGGCCTATTCATTGTGCAAACTTTTAGCTTTAACTAAAGAATAAATATGTATAAATTCTATTAATGAACGGGATACATGAATCTTATTATATTAACTCAATAAAATCTTTATTAACGAGAACACAACTTCACCAAAGGCAAAATTTGATTAGTAAATGTTTGCTTTTATTACATTTTATACAAAACGTTTTAATCAAACTTTGTCTGTTTTTCTCGCAGCCTGTATGGGCACCCCCTTGCGAAAGTTGTTGTTGATTTTGTGAAGCACCCTTTTGGGAGCATTATTTTAAATGGAAGGATTTTATGTTGTTAATACCTTATTTATTTGATTCGGTAGTATAGTTTAGAGTATTTTCAAAGTTTTAAAAACGGTTTGTACATGTTATAATATTTTATACAGGTAGATTGAAGGCGCATGGGGATCTCGGAAACCGTAAGAAATACGAAGTCGGTTAAATTATAAAGTGTGTATTTGCGAACTAACCATGTCCACTTTAGAAAGTTGTAAAATTCCGAGGACTTAGAGATATCCGGAAAAACCAAAATTTGCCGATTTCTTTTATTTTTTTTTCTGACTTATTTAAAGATATATAGAAAAACAAAAGACACTTTTTCATGGCCACTTTTAAAGCTCTTACAAAACAGATTAGAGATTTTCCGCGACGTTTCGTTTCGTTAAACCATCATCAACTTTATTTTTTTAAATTCGGCACTCAATTGTTTATTACATTTTTGAAGCAGTTATAATCCCAATTACAATGATGTATAACCCTTAATATTTTTTTGTTAAATAAACATTTTTTCCATAAGAGACAATGAGTTAGACAAGGAACGCACATCATTTCTTATAGGGGCGTTCCATATTTGTTAATAAATATTAAGTGTTATACATTTTTGTAATTGGGATAATAAGGGGATCAAAAAAATTAAATTAAAAACCAACGTCCGTATTTAAAAAAATAAAGTTGATGATGGTTTAACGAAAATGAAACGTCGCACGGAAAATCTCTCAACGCTGTTTTGTAGAGTTTAAAAAGTGGCCATAAAAAAGTGTCTTTTATTTTTTCATATCTCTGTAAATAACGTCAGAAAAAAATAAAAACGAAAACCGCAAATTTTGTTTTTTTTCCGGATATCTCCGGAAGTACTCGGAATTTTGCAACTTTCTAAAGTGGACCTGGTTAGTTACGTAAATACACAACTTTGCCATAATTTAACCGACTTCGTATCTCTTACGGTTTCCGAGATCCCCATGCATGCACTCGAATCTGTGGCACCCTGTATATGCATTATTGTTAGTGGGCTGGATATTAGATTCAATTTACACGGTGGTCAAAAACGATTGCACCAAATGGAAATAGTTTTTATTATTCAAATATTTAAAAAAAAGTTGTTCGGTAATCAATGATGCATGTGGAATAATCTAAAAACAAATTTAAACCCCTTGATACGTGACAGCTTTTATAGTGAGAAGTTAGGTTGGGAGTTAAAATATAGAAAACGGCTATTTATAGAAACTTTACCAATGTCTGTCTGAATGTGGTAGACAATGATTTAGTGCTGTTACTAAAAGAATTTCGAACTTTCATTGTCTTTATTTTGATTATCACAAAACGTTTCGGTCAGTTCTATCTCTGTTCGTTTTCAAGTATTAAGTTAATTTCTAACGCTACTGATCTTATATATACTTGGGTAGATCACTTATTCGTGACGAAGGGGGGTGCAGTCGCGGAAGTTGTTTACGAGGGCGCTAGCCTTGGTGCGTGGGTTCCCAAATAGTGGCTATTTCCACACATGGTTTTTTAAAAATATTAATATTGTCCTCAATGAAGACAGCTTTTTTAAATTTGCGCTTTTTCCAATAGGGTTTCTTGTGAACAACCCGCGCTTCTGACCACTTGATGACATGTTGTTTGGACCAAATATGGTCAGCGATAACCGATTTTGATGTTTCGCCCCTATGTGTATATTGTTTATGCTCCACAACTCTTACATTTAAGAAACGCTGGACTGCACCTGTTGCAGAAACGCGTCTGACAACATGAAAGCTATTTTACCATAGCCATAAGTAGGCTAACACTCCATTCTCATTTTAATAAAATAAAAAATCATTTCTAACCAGTAAAATTTTCAAAAAAATTTTTTGGCAACCCGCTCTAAAAATTTAAAAAAAATAACTAATCAAAAAGAAGGTCGCAAAGCTCTAGCGCAAGATGAGCTGACGATTTTTTGAATTTGTAATGATTTCCCCAAGCACACCAATAACCGTTTTTGAAAACTTTCGGGGGGCCCCAAGTTCAAAAAGAGTAAAAAGTTTTCAACAAGAGGTGACAGTAAGACAAAGCAAATAAAATCCAAGAGAGAAGAATTCCAAAAATTTTAAAAGGACAAACACGTGATTGTGATCGCGCCGGATATTCCATTGGGCTGGTAAGTGACATTTTTAAAACCCGCAAGTCGTACGACGGTCGTAATCATTGTCTATCCTTGTTTACAGTAATAGCCATGACAAAGAGCGCACGTCACCTGGTTTGAATTTTTTACATCGATTGCATTCAAATGGGGAAATTGAAAATGGCCATACGAAATTGATAAATAATAAACGGGGCGGATTCAACCTGCGACCTGTGTTTGTTGGCTTACCAAAGTGTTTTTTTTTGGTTTTTTTAAAAATAATTTTGTGTTTTTAATAATATGGATAGTGCAGATACTGAAAAAAGATCAAAAAAGGGTTTTTTGGAAATGTAAAAATCATATGTGTAAATAAAAGATTGTTTAGAGTTTTTTTTTTTTTATTTGTTTTAGGTTTTGGGTTAATTATACATACTTGTCATTAGAAATTTTAGTAAAAGGTATATTTAAACGAAAGTATTTAGATTTAGTTTTTTGGGAATTAAATTTTTTTTCAAAAAAAATTTTTAAAGTTTCATTTTTTTTTTTATTCATTAGAATTAAGTGAGTTCACGTTATTAGTTAAAAAAATTTTTTTGTAGTTATTTTAAGTTGTTTGGTTTTTTAAGATGCCAAATAAAACCATTATATTTTATTAGCTTGTGTTTTCTTTATAAAAAAAAATTTCTAATTTAAAACAATATAATCATACAGGGGTTTAACCACTAAAATTAAATTATTTTAACATATACTTTATTTTTTTAATTTTTTAAAAAGGTCCACAGTCCCTATACCGAAAATCAAAATAGAAAAAAAATTTGGTATACATAATTAGAGCTTTTAAAACAAAGGATCTTTTTGAAGAATCCAAATTTAATAATATAATTTCTAATAGACTTGAAAAGAGATAATGAAATAAAATTGTTATTACTCCAAAAAAAAATCTTTTTAAAATAAAAAAAAGTTTTTATGTTTAATTTTAATAATAGATATCAACAAATAAGGGTGCCCCAAAAAAAATAGAACACAGAAAAACAAAAAGATTCCAATGTGAAAAAATTTAAAAAACCCCTTTCCCCCCCCCAAATTGATAAAAAATAAGGGGTTTAAAATTTTTTTTTTTTTTTCGTTTTTTTTCACAATTTTTAACTAAATGATAGGGGTTTTTTCCGGGTTTTGGGGGAGAAATTTAAATTTTCCATGCTTTTTATGTTGCTATTTTGGGGGCGAGTGGGCCTCCATTTTTTTTTGATGTCATAACTTTTTTTTTTTCTTGGGAAAATTGGTGTTTATTAAAAAAAAATTACTATAAACCCTTTTTTTAAAAAATTTTTACTTTATTTGTCCTAGGAGCCATGTTTTTGGACAAGCACTTAAAAAGGGCCTCTCAATTTTCTTTTGAATAAAAGGTTTTTGGGCCAAAAAATTCCCCTTTTATAAAGATGGTTTTTTAAGTTTTTCAAAAAACTTCCAGGGCACAAAACCGGGAAAAAGCTTGCCCCCAAAAAACCCCAAAAGGGCACTGGGGATTTGGGGGCCCCTTTTGGGGGCAGGGGGACTTTGGGGTTTTGTGCCCGGGAAAAACTTTATCAGCGTGTTAAGAACTATCCTTAAAGTTTAAAAAAAACCAAAAATTTTTTAAAAAAAAATGGGAACCAAAAGGGATCTCGGAAAAGTTTTTTTAAGGATTTAAAAAAAAATATACATTTTGAGGCAGATAATTTTAGTACTTATTTTTTCTAAACATTTTAAAAATGTAAGTTTCAAGTGCGTGAAAGAGTTCGCCGTCAGCTCGTTCGGCGCAAGAATCGCGTCGCTTGCGCTGGGCGGAAGTCGACGGACGTAATCAGTACGACAGTCTGAGTGGTTGAGTGAACCCGCTGTCCGAAGGGGTTAATCTTAAGATATGAACACGTAAAATTCTTTTTCATTTTGGATAATTACCAAAATGTTTTTTAAGTTGTTGATAGAAATATATTACATTACCCTATCTGTGTTTAGATCAAGAAATTAGGAAAATTTGGACGGCAAAAATAACCTCTACCGGCAACATGTTTCATAGTCTAGACTCTAGACACTCTAAGGAAGAAAAAGGGGACAAACTAAAAAGTTTTTTTTTTATCTTGGGACAGTCCACGAAGGCTGATGCCTAAGTACTAACGTACCGTGGGTGTCTTCAGTGTGGTGAGAGGGAGTTTGTTCACACGGGACTTAAATTTTTGGAGATTGGGAGGAGAAGGAAAAACTTCTGCGGGCAGCAGGTTCCATAGTCTTGACACTCTAGGGATGAAGGAACGAAGAAAGAGGGAAGCTCGGGGCCTCTCTAACTGAACAGTAAAAGGATGCATAAAAGTTGCACTACGTGTTGCTCTGTTGGGAGCTGCCAGAGAAGGAATTATACTGGTCAACTCCTCTGAGCAGAAGCGTGAAAATACCTATAGAAGAGCGACAGATCCCCTACAGCTCGACGGTGGGCAAGAAGAGGAAGCCTTTCTGTGAGCGTTGGATCATTAATAAGACGAACGGCTCTTCTTTGAATGGAGACCAGAATGCTAAGTGTTGTAGGGGACGCCATTCCCCAGACATGAGAACAATATTCTAAAGAGGGTCTGATTTGGGATACATACAGAGTGTACAGATTGGAAGAAGAGAAATATTTTCTGGGTCGGAAGAGAAATCCAATCTTTTTTGAAGCTGCCGAAGCTATGGATAAAATGTGTTTGTGCCAGTTGAGGTTATTCTCAAAAGTAACGCCGACAAGATTAAACGACTCTTTGTTCTGCAGAACTTGGCCGCTCATATGTAAGGGATGAGCATTTGCAGACTTTTTTCGCGACAGCGAATATGACTGTGTTTTCGAGGCATTAAACTGAACAAGATTTTTGGCGCCCCAATCCAAGATAAGTTTCAGGTCTTGTGAAAGAGATATCTGCATTGACCTGCGCTTGTTTTCGAAATCAGGATTACACGGTGGCTTAAGAAATTGAATACTAGAGTGGAGGGTACTATCGTCAGCAAAACTATGAATGAGATTGATTGTGGAAGAGAGAAGATCGTTAATGTGTAGAAGAAACAGCGTGGGTGCCAGCACTGAGCCCTGGGGCACCCCAGCATTAATTTGGTAGAAGCTGGAGGAATGACCATCTACACTAACTGATATACGTCGATTAGAAAGGAAACTGGAAAGCCAAGTCCGGGACTTCATCAAAGGGACTATAAAGGGATACATGAGAGTGGCATTTCGTGTTGATCTATTGATAACTGCAATGGAAGAAATTATATTGACCAATTCATTAAGGCACAAGTCGTGAAGATTCTTGTAATGGGCTTTTTAATAACAGGCCAACCAACAGAGCAAAAAATGTGCTAATTTTTACACTTAAATTTAGCCGAAAACAACCTGTGCCATCTCTTAAAACATGATAAATAGATGAAAACCCTGGTTTTGGCCCCAGCGAATTTGTTTACAGTAATTGTTTAAACAATAAAAACTGTAAGAAAGGCAATTTTTTAGTTTTTCGCGTATAATATAAAAACTATTAGATATATCGCGATGGTATCAATGGGACTATTTTAGAGAATTAAGAAACCTACGAAATTGTTTTTTATAGAGCTTTTTTCGCCGAAAAAATCCGGAAAAAACTCCAAAAATTGACCTTTTTTTAAAAAATTATATATCCGTTCGGTTTAAAGATTTATGAGTCAATTTTCGAAAAATGATAGCTAATAATATGTAGTTTAACTACGCAGAGAATGGTTTCTGTAGGATTTATAGTTTTCGATTTAGGGCTTATCAAAAATTTAAGGCCTTTTTTGCGAGGCTCATCGTTTTAAGGCGGATCAGTATGTTTTGATTCTAAAAACGGCATATGAAAGTAGAGATCAAAATCTTTCTCTCATATTTTAATTTTTTTGCTTAGGAAGTGGCACATCGGTAAAAAAAGTCTCTAAAAGTCGTGCAAAATGCGAAAAATGGCGAACAAAGCAGGTAGAAAGAGTAGCGGTTTTTACCCCCTACGGGGTGTAGGGGGTAAAAACGTACATTTCGCTTAAAGAAGTTTTTCTCATTTTTAATGGTACATATAGGTTTTTTGGGCCACTGAACTCGAATATATTAAAAATTACATTTGGGGGTTTGAAAGGACTGAACTAACCCTTTCTTTAGCCCATACATCCTTAAAACATACATTTCGCTAAAAAAAAGGTTTTTTTCCACATTTTTAATGGTGCATATAGGTTGTTTGGGCCATTGAATTCTAATATGATATTAGAAATTACATTTGAGGGCTTAGAAGGGCTGAATTCACCCATTTTTTTATTCCCTATACCCCTAAAACATAAATTTTGCTAAAAAAGTTTTTACCATTAAAACCTATATGTAACAATAAAAATGGAGAAAAACTTTTTTGCGAAATGTATGATTTAGGGGTGCCTGTTTTAGCCCTTCTAAGCCCTCAAGTATAATTCCTAATTTCATATTCGAATTCAGTGGCCCAAAAAACTATAAAAGAAAAGTTTTTTTGAAATAGTTTTATGTTTGGGGGAAATAAGGTAAAAAATGGGATAAAAAATCGTTTTGTAGGATCCACTATTTCTTTCGACAGTTTTTCGCGTTTTGTACGACTTTCAGAGACTTTTTCACCGATTTACCACCCCCTAAGCAAAAAATTCAAAATATGGAGAGAAAGATTTTGATCTCTACTTTCATATGCCGTTTTTAGAATCAAAATATATTGATCCGCCTTAAAACGGTGAGCCTCGCAAAAAAAGCCCTTAAATTTTTGATGAGCCCTAAATCGAAAACTATAAATCCGACAGAAACCATTCTCTGCGTAGTTAAACTACATATTATTAGCTATCATTTTTCCAAAAAATTACTCCTAAATCTTTAAACCGATCGGAGATATAATTTTTTGAAAAAGGTCAATTTTTCGGGTTTTTCCGGATTTTTTTCTCCGCGGGAAATGCTCGGAAAAAGCTCTATAAAAAACGATTTTGTAGGTTTTTTTAATTCTCTAAAATAGTCCCTTGACACCATCGCGATATCTCTAAGAGTTTTTGAGTTATACGCGAAAAACTAAAAAATTACCTTTTTTACATTTCTTATTGTTTAAACAATAACGGTAAACAAATTCGCTGGGGCCAAAACCAAGGTTTTCATCTATTTATCATGTTTTAACAGATGGCACAGGTTGTTTCTGGCTAAATTTAAGTGTGCAAAAATATCTCTATTGATTGGCCTATAAGACGAACAGATCTTTTGTTTCAACAAAAGTAGCGAAATTTCGCAAAAACCGCAAGTCTCTATCTCTAATAATAAACGAGATACATTTCACATTAAAAGTTTAAATTTAAACACTATACCCTAATTTTTGGATTAAGTTGTTGGAAAAGAAGAGTACAAACCGTCTTGCGTGAGACAAAAGAACAAAATTAATATCGCCTTTAAATCGTTGACTGCAAATGATATTTCCTATCTTTCCGGACCTTTTTTTTTAGTAATTTAAAAGATTTTCAAATCTTTTAAATATTTCTAAGGTAATTAAACTTTTATTAACAGAAATACTCCGAATCGCTTGTTAACGTTGTCGTTCCAAATTTTATTGAAAAATTTTAATGACCTGAACTCTGGTTTTATTGCTTTATTTTAATTAATCCGAAAATGGGTAAAGCGAATCGATTTCTTGCTTAGTAGTAGTTATAGCTATAAGCTAATTTATTAGAACGTCGAATTGAATACGGAAACTGAATATAGTTAATTTAACAGCTTCGCTGGAAGTTTTAAAATTATTTTATAGCACTTTTAATATTACGCCCCTATTGAAACAATTTTTATGGTGTCAGGATAAGCTTTTAAAGGTTATATAATAGTCCTTTTTATTGGTAAAGTTTTAGATATTTTATACTGATAAATTGATTAATAGAATAACAAAGGAAGGTAATTACCTATTTATCCAGTGTGACCAGTCATCATGTGGGATTTTATTTATAGATTAATTTAAAAAATTGTAAAAATTATAAAAAAATAGTAGTCAGGTGATTCGCATTATAAGTTTTTTTTTAAATTTAAAACTAGGGTTGTTACTCAAAATATTGAAAGAAGTTATGGAAAATAGTTGTTCCAAATGCAATTTTTAGTCCATATGCAAGATGTACAGAGTTATTCAGTAAACAGGGCTTTATTTTTAAACTTCCCTGCACTTTTTTAAAAAACAAATATAGTCATTTCGTGTATTTTTCTTCGTAGAATTCAATAATTTAATTAGAAAAAAATTTGAAACAAAAACAAAAGAGTTATAGCACGAGTGACGTATTTTTTAAATGGAATACCAAGTATATGTTTATATCAATAGATAGAGATTTTCACGGGGAATTCGGTGATATAGGGATTGCTATGGCCATCTAATAGTGCCATAACGTCCAATCCACTGATTGTATCGGCGATTGAGATACTGCACAACTTGACGAACAGCATGGGGCGGCGCTCCGTCTTCTTGCCAAATTATCTTGCGATACGTTTCGAGTGGCAATTTTTCTAAAATGTCCTCAATATCGTTTTCAAGAAGATTGAGATATCTTTCTCCAGTTAAGGATCCCTCATAGAATATTGGCCCGACAATTCTATTGTTAAGCACACCACACCAGACATGAAGAGACGACCTCCCTTGGTATTTAATCTCTTGAAATTTCCTGGAATTTTGTCTTACCCAGCTGTGCGTATTGCGTCGGTTAAACATTCAGTGAACGTAGCTTCATCCTTTCAAAGAATCGTTTGAAACAGGGTAGGATCGTCATCTTGTTCATGGATTAAAATTTGGAAAACAAATTAAAAGCGAAGTTCCTTTTTTCACGTGTAAAATGCTGCACTGAAAGAACGTGATATGGAAGATACTTAAAATATTTCAGTGTTCTCTAAACCGTCACATAGGTTACTCTTTTTCTTGCAGGGCCATACCTCAAGTCTCTAACTGCGTCAGTAATTGACTTCATGGGATACAAAGTAAAATAATTTAGAATAGCTCGATCCCGGTTTCTTTTTCTTATTGTAGTCCATTTTCTAATATGTAACGATTTTGTTTCTTCAAATAAGACCTCTTCAGTTTTAAAATCGTTTTTACAGATTAATTTCGGTGGAAATTTGCAACATATCTTCGTTGTGTTTCCTGGCGTTTTCTCCACATTTATAATAGAAAGTTATAATTTGAAAGCCGTTCTTCTGATGAAAACCTCATTATAAAACTACTCCAAAAAATAATAATCGTATTTTTAAAATTCTTGACTTTGACAAATAAGCACCTGTAACCTGTGGCAGCCAGGTTTTTTCAGGTGAAACTATCCTTATAGTATCCTGCAGTTTTTTAGACAATTGCAGCAGAACTGCAGGAAATAAACCCAGCAACCCCTATATCATCGAATGTCATTTAAAAAATACGTCACTCGTGTTTTAACTCTTTTGTTTTTGGTTGAAATGTTTTTCTGATTAGATTATTGAATTCTAAGGAAAAAAATACACGAAAAGGCTCTATTTGTTTTTAAAAAAAATACAGGGAAGTTCAAAAATAAAGCCCTGTTTACTTTAAAATGAGTAACCATGTATATTTTGATCATCCACCATCTTATAAGTACAGTTACTCAAGGTAAAAATAGGCTATAACCTCCGAATTCTTTGAACCTCAATCGATTTTATAAAAATTTGAAATCAAGCTTATTTTACCCTTAACTTCAAAAGTGACATGTGCTCAACTTGCTCTTTTTGCACTTTAAGGGTGAAACCCTCTCTTTTTGCAAAAAATTGAAAAAAATGCAAATTATTGCATTTAATCGGTTGAAATTTTATTTAGAGACCATCCCTTGAGTCGAAAAATCATAAAAAAAATGTTTTTTGTCTCCCTGCAATATTAAATTGCGCGTTAATATTACACTAAATTTTTGCTTATGATATAATTTAATGATTTACTGCAATTTTTTAACCCCCATCTTGAGATGAACGAAAAAAATATTTTTAGCAGCTTTAATCATTTAATTAATTTGGGCATTAAAATCGTTTTTACTGAATATGAAAAATTGGAGTGCAGGAATACCTTAAAACAGTTAATTTTAATTCAGGTAGCCATGGAAAAACAAATTTATTTCATAGTCTTTTGTTTTTTACGAGATGCAGAAAAAGTTTTCAAACTCCTATTTATGGTGATAATTGTCCAGGTAAATCTGTAATTCACCGTTAAATGATTTTGGAGGGTTATGAATCAAGATCTTTTACAATATCTTTAGAAACAGTGTCAGGAAGAAATAGTGGATCCTACGAAAGGGGGTGTTTTTTAACCAATTTTTTCACTCTCTTAACCCCCCAACAATAAGATATGAAAGAAACGTTTCTTTTATGGGTTTTGAGCCACTGAACTCGAATTTGATATTAGAACTTACATTTGAGGGCTTAGAAAAGCTAAATTCACCCTTTTTTACCCCCACCATCCCTAAAACATACAGTTTTTCCCTCATTTTTAATGGTACGTATAGGTTTTTTGGGCCACTGAATTCAAATATAATATTAGAAATTACCTTTGAGGGCTAAATTCGCATTTTTACCCCTACACCCCTTAAACATATATTTCGCTAAAAAAATTTTCCCCATTTTTAATGATACATATAGGTTTTAATGGTAAAAAACTTATTTTAGCGAAATGTATGTTTAAGGGGTAAATTCAGCCCTTCTAAGCGTTCAAATGTAGTTTTTAATATCATATTTAAATTCAGTGGCCCAAAAAATGGGAAAACAACCTTTTCTAGCGAAATGTATGTTTTAGGGGAGCAGGGGGATATATTTAGCCCTTCTAAGCACTCAAATGTAATTTCTAATATGATATTTAATTTCAGTTGCCCAAAACACCTATAAAAAAACGTTTTTTAAATACTTTTATGTTTTGGGGTAAAAAGGGTGAAAAATGGTGTAAACAACAACCCCTTTCGTAGGATCCACTATTTCTTTCTGACACTTTTAGTTGATCTGTTTCTAAAAAGAATGCTAAAGGTTTCATCTCGATTCACCTTCCAGTTTCATTGCTAGATTTGACGTGTTTTTTAACAGATTTACCCCGATTATAAATCATTTTTTTAAGGAAACGACGGTGGCTTCTTAGCATATCCTAAAAGTATTTTAATAACACATAGTCGATATTTTGGGTAAAACTGTTTCCAAAATACACCTAATAAATTATTTATTTTCTTGTAAAACGCCATTGGATCGTTTTTGAGTCATTAAACCCACCCAGAGAAGCGGTAAAAAAGAAGAATAAATTTATTATTTCATGGCTACTGGATCCAAAATTAACGGATTTAACGTAATCAGTGCACTCTGGACTGGAAAAAAAACTAAATATTATGATGAAAAATTGTCCAAAAATGACATATTAGGCGCCATTGTATTCAGAATGATATATATCATATCAAGACAAGAAAAAACAATTGAAGTACTAGTTTTCGGTGAAACCATAATTGATGCAAAGCAAGTGTATAAGTCAAATAAAGCCTGTTTATGTCAAACACAGAAGGTACCAAATTTAAATTAAAATAAAAATGTTTTAGGGAAGAACTACCTTTAGGAAACACCTGGTATATCGCAACAATTTTAAAATAGTTGTTCCCGTCTGGCAGTAAGGATGGCTATAAAATCAAATTAAGCTTCTGTTGGCAACCTAACATTTCTCTTACGTAAATAAAGGCCCTAAAAGGGTGTGTTATATGTGTCAACATCACCAACCTTTTCATATATATAGTAATAAAGAGGGTGTAGGCTATCAGAAAAAACAGATCCCATTTAATAAAACATGCAACAATGTTTTTGTTATGAAAATTGTAACGGGATACCTATCCTTCGTTAAAATATCGTTAGTAAGATTTCAACGGCCAATGATTTTTATAATTAAAAACTTTTAATAGAAAACTGTCAAATCACAAAAGATTTTTTTTATCCTGGGACAATTCACAAAGGCTTCAAGTATAAGTTCTACGTACCATGGGTATCCTAATGGTCGGTTGCACCAAAATTATATAAGTAGATATTTACTAAGCTCTTAAAATTAAGGGCAACTTAGAATTTTCCGCTTTCACCATTACATTTAATTGCAACTTAACTAAGTATACTTAAAAATGCGGCAACGTTAGATCTTCCTCCTTTTTGGGGGATTGATATTATATCTCTCCTTTTCTAGCTTTTATATGATAAAATAATAGCAATAATCTTACTAAAATTTTTGTGGATATTGAATCTTTAACATTTTTTATAAAATTGTCACGTCAAGGCATCATGTAAAAACTTTTTTTTATTTTGTGGACATTACAATAAAAATCGGTCACTAGTTTCTGATGGTTTGTTGTAAAAGTTAAAACACATAACTTTAAGCAAATAAAATTGTTATTTATGTAAACGAATTTTATATTTCTAATTTACAAGTAAACATTGAATATTTAAAGGCTAATACAAACTTGTCATGTTCAATCTCAAGCTTATTTTAGATTAGAGTAAGGTGAGCAATGTTAGCTTCATTAATCTCAAGCTTTTGAAAAACGTTAGATTATCCATCTCATCTAAATATTTCTTCTAAAAATATCAGGGCAATGTCCAAAAGAACAGAAAATAAATAAAAATAAACCTAAAAAATGCCATAAGTAATTAATAAAAATTCACCGTTCGTAAATTATTCTCGGCAATTTATTTAATATAGCACTTATAATATAAAAATTCATGATCATCGTTTAAAAAATCTGTTTTTACATAATTTGTATTAAACTAATTATTTAAAACCCCAAACAAAAAATACCTAAACAAAATATTTGTCAAATGTCAACGTCAAATTGACTGAAGGGATCATTTAAGTACAGAAAATCCTAAACCTAAAATTAAGGAACCCTTAAGAACAAATTTCAGCTGGTGCAAGAAACATGTGGAACTTAAGGGAGAGTTAATGCTTAAGAACAACTTAAGTGACACAAAATGTGTTGGTGCAATCGGCCGTGAAGTAAGGGAAAGGTTATCAACACTGGACCTAAAGATTTGGGGGTTTGCATAGTCTAGACCAGCATTTGCCCACTGCTATGCATGCGCCATTATGGTGGTACGCCTGATGCCGCGCAAACAACTTTGGATGAACCCAGTGATTCTAAATCCGTGATAAGAACGAGAATTTTATCAAGGAAAATACCCTTTAGCTAAGAGCCAAACTTCTGATAGATATTAAAATCCACTGCCCTGGTTAGATTTAAATATACAGTGAATACTTAATACTTCCTTGAAGAGCTCAAAACTTTACTGAAAGGAAAAAAAAACGGTTTTTAAACCTAACTGTGACTCGGATTGTAGCAAACTTTTCAAAAATAGCTAAAATAAGTAAGCTAAAAAGCAGTTAAACTTTTATTACGTTTCACAGTGAGTTATGTGAGACAGGAGTTTCTTTACTTGTGTATATTAGGAGTAAATATTGGAATGAATTCAGAAGTGTGGAAAATTATTATATAAAACAAAAATTTTAGAGTAAATGAGTCTTTTAATTATCATGTGATATGACATTAATGCGACATTCCGACCACTGGATGGTACGCCTAGATAAAAATTTGATAAACGCTGATCTAGACAGTTTAAGGATAAAAAAATAAACAAAAAGAAAAAGTTTTGGGTCTCCCCAGAAAGACTCTAATAATTGTTTTAATTTAGTAGTTGCCAAAATGACAGAGCAGGCAGGTCTTGTTTTTGTTGCGCAACGCATAATAGTTAGATTTGCAAAGACTCTAAGCATAATACACGGAACGCACCTTATTAAAACCTTAAGTGATCAAAGTAGTTTAAGTATGGTCACACACAAACCAACTTTGACCTGAATAAGGAACTTATGGCCACTGTCTTTTGCGATAGCTAGGATGTTTCCTTGACCGATTTTTTGGGAAAAAGATGTACTAGTATGGTATTTTTCAAGATATAAGAAAATGACTAGACATATCGATTATCTCCGACTGCAATAAAAATCCTCGAAAGTGATCCTTTATGGCCATGCCAACAGAGGTGAGAATAGTTCAGGTCCGCACTTTACCCTACACGTTTAGATATAACCTGGGGCAAATAGGACATCATGAATACTTATATATTATTCCAGTCAGGTAGAAATACGACCCTGTACGGTCGGATGCGATAATTAGGTCAAACTACCCTAATAGTATCATAAAATGCTAATTTCGAGGGTTTTTACTGCACTCAGAAGCAGTCGAGACTTTTAGTCATTTTCTTATATCTTGAAAAATACTATAATACCTCTTATTATTTAGACTTGCTCACTTTAAAAGGTAAACCTGCATTGCGTTCAAAAAGGGAAAACCATTTTTGATCAACAGTGTCATTCCGCTGCACGTCAATGCCCAAATGACTATAGATATTCTCAAAAAATGCAAAAATGACAAACTTTTTCTCATCCCCATCCACATTATAGTCCTGATTTATCACAATGTGATTGTCACCGTTTTGGACCGCTGCCGCTGAAGGAAGCATTGGGTGACGACTCAAAAATTTTGCGACGATGACGTTGCCGAAAGTATGCATGAGTGGCTTAGCACTTAACCAAATACATTCTCTAAAAGTGGTATTATAAAACTTTCAGAACGATCGCCAAAAGCAACTTGGGAAATGGTACAAAAATTATATACTTATTGCAAATAAATAAAAAGTTGTAGTTAAATTCTCATTTATACAGGTTGGGCTTTTTTTAAATCAATAAAAACTTCTTCTCAGACTTCCATTGTTTTTATCTATTTTTTTTTCACAACGTTTTAAACAGTAAGTATCTCTGATTGTTTTCAAGTAAATACTATTTTAAAATATTACTACGTTACAATATGTTGAAAACAGTTTCAAATATTTTTATTAATTTGGTAACGTAGTAAGTACAAAGGGGGACATATTTGACGTTATCCTTGGTATTTTTTTATTTACCTCCTTTTACTGGAGTTATAGTGAAATTTCAAAGGCAATGATGTGTCTTTTTATCTTAAAATACAATTCTACGTAAACAAGTGCAAAAAAATATAAATTGCTTTACTGGTTACAAAATTATGGTCAAACTTGCATTTTCATGAAAATCCGTAATGCTTTTTTAAATTAGTTGAGAATTTTGACGTATTTTCCATTAAAATTTCGGATTTATTTTTAAATTTACTTTAAATATCTTTTATCATAATGCTGTAACCAGTAGAGCAATTTATTTTTTTCCACATACAGACATAGTTTTTTACGTAAATTTGTAAAGTAACCCCTTACCCAATGAGCTAACATCATAGATAGAGAAAGCATTTCATTCATAACGCAATCGAAAGCTGCGGCCAACATGTTCTTGTTTATTATTGGCGATAGAGTGGTACAAGCATAGTTTGTACTTACTTGTAAAATGATAATCCAGAAATCATATCCGTCACTTACACACTTGTCACTGCCTTACCATTTTAATTTATTAAAAGTACTAGCACAAAACTGAAATTTATACAATTGTCACAAAATACCAAAAAAAAAAACATTTAGAAAAACGCCATATTGAATGTGTCATCTGTTGAGCGAAGCTGAAGGTGGCGGAAGTACGCTTCTACGAAAAATCCGCAGTTGTCACTTTGTCGCGCCTTTTTTAGTAGCTGTCCAAAAAGAAAATAGTATTTTGACATCATTACTTTTCTGTGTTATACTTTATAACAATAAATGTAACAAATATTATTCACAGTTTAAAATACAATAGTAGAGCTTATTTTGATGTAATTTTAGGAATAAATTAAGTAAAATGTAATCATAATATACTATCAAGTAAATGAAACAAAAAGATACTTGGCAGCTACGCTTTACGACAAAATAGTATCTGTAGTAACCATTTTCCCGGGTTTCGGTGGATTTTATTGTTTCGAGTACAGAGGTTCATTCATCGCTAGGCATTGCGGACGTAAATTAATTAAAAAAAACTCTAAATATTCAATTAGGCCACGAGAATTGAGAAAGCTCGTTTTATCTAAAATCTGAAATTTCTCTTATGTTTACATAACGACCCCAAAAGAGTGTTTTATAAAAGTTAACAGAAAAGGGACGGCACCCTATAGAACCAGAATACAAAAAGCGACAGGATCCCAATCTAATTAAAACATAAATTAATTTAAATTTATTTAAGCTAGATGAATCTTAATTACTAACTTTATTGTAACTTGTATATTAAATAGTAGTTTTGCAAGATAATTTTAAGTTTACTTGATTTAATTATTTTTGATTTACATTTTTGGTATACATGGAGCTATCATAAAGTTTTCATCCAGGTTTTCTTCGTTTTAGTAACTGGCAAACCAAAATTAAAATGCAGGAAAGAAATAATAGCTTTTTAGAAAAATTAATTGACCATAAACACAATCTGTTTAAATATCATCTTTTAATTTTAAAAAAAAATATACAGTGTGTACATAAAGTAAAAATTTAATAAATTTAATATTTTCCCAAAAAAAATTAAAAATTTGATAAAAAAATTTTAAATTTTTTTTTTAAATGGAAAAAATTTTTTTTTTCTTTTTCTTAAAAACATTAAAAAAATTATAAAAGGGATAAAAAAAAAAGGGGTTTTTTTTTCCCTTTAAAATTTGGAAAAAAAAAGGAGAAAATTGACGTCATCGACGATTTTTTAAATGAAAACCCCCATATTTTATTGCAGATTTATCATCTCCAAGAAGATCTGATTTTAAAAACACAAAACACTCATGGTTATAGATGGGAGTTTCGTAGTTACTTGAAATCGCTCTTTTTAATATGCCTTGTAACTATGGTAATGCTTGTTATGCTGCCACAATAATATTTTGTGTCAAGTTTTTGAGTAATATTATTAAATTACTTATGCGTTTATCTACTTCGCAAAAGACAGAAATCATTATGTACATAAATCATTAACACCCTGTAAGTACGAAACTGTTACCAAAAGCCAGAAGTATTTTGTGTTTTTAAAATCGGCTCTTCTTGGAGATTGTGAATCTGCACTAAAGTATGGTGGTTTCTATTTTAACAATCATCGATAAGGTCGTATCTACTACATAAGTCACCCTGTATATTTAAATATTTTATGTAAAAAAATGCTCAATTTAAAATAACTATTTACATATTTGATATTAAAAATTTCCACGAGGCCATATATGTACACAATTATTTAACACCCTGTAACTAGGAAACTGACACCTAAAAACCATAAGTGTTTAATGTTTTTGAAATCAGCTTTTCTTGGAGATTATAAATCTGCAATAAAATATTTTAAAAAATCATCGATGACGTCATATCTACTACATAAGTATATTTATATTTTATGTCAAAAAATGCGCAATTTAAAATTTTTATTGACGTGTTTGGGAAAATTTTCTTTTTTTTTGCTTTAACAAATAATTTTTTTTTCATAATTTTCAT
>JAHBCN010011869.1:0-28065 GCA_019359885.1 Listronotus oregonensis
AATTTGCTTTACATTTCCGTATGTCTGCTAACTGCTAAGTCGAAGTTCAAATGATGAATTGCATATTTACATTTCCGTATGTCTGCAGGCTATGATCTACACAGGGAATGAAATTTTTATCGAGATTTTTTGTGTCACCAGTTTTCTTTTGTTGTTTTACATTGCTGTAGTGCTAAAAAAACCTTTTTGTTATTTGTAAATAGTCGTTTAATAAATTCCGAGCAATAAATGCAGTAAATACTTTTAGATGTAAAAGGGCAAGTGTGGAAAATATCGTTTTTTAATATACATTTAACTAAAACTTTACCGACCGTTCCTTGCGCAGTACCGTCAAAAAGTGGTATTTAGTTACAAATTAGTTTTTGTATACGCTTTTAATGCTTTAAATGCTAATTGAACAAAGGAAAACTCATTCCTTTGGTGTTTTAGATAATTGATTTTGGCCAAATTTGGATTTATTTATTTTTTTAGTTTTTATTCATAATAATAGTTTAATAGTTTATATAATTAATAGGGTTGTGAATAACCAATAGTACGAGTATTTGACAAGAAACTGACACCAAAAAATCTTTTAACAATCGCGGAGCCGCTATAAGCAGTATTAGATTTATTATTCCTACCCTGTATATATTATGTCACTGCTTTGAAGAATTTTAGGTAGCCATAATGACAAGAAAAATTGTTTTTGTATCAGAAAATGTATGAGGATATTGGTTTGATTATTGTTTATTTCACAGTTACAAAAAATATTATTTAAGTTGCCATATTCATTACACACATATAAAGGTTTTTCTTTTAGCCCTATTTTGTGCAAGCCTTGATTAAGCTTTAAACGGCTTGTCACATTCGTAATCCTTTGAGGTATTTTATTACGGTGATGCCAGTGGGTGACTGGAAAAGTAGAATTGATATAATAAAAGGTATTTGGTTCAGATCCATACTTTTGCCTCTCTTAATTCCACTTTTTTTTCAATATTTTGTTTTATTAAGGGTACGAAATCCTGTATGATTAGTGATCATATTCATTTGAACTTATGTGTTTGCTAGTTTGTCAACTTCGGGCTTCGTTCCCGGTAAAAATACTGAAATTACTGTTTAAATTAAAACAGTAGCTATGTTTTAATTATGGACAATAGAAAGCTCCGCTAAGCTTATTACTTTGTTTAGAACCATTTGTGTAAATGACCAGACTGTTCTTGGGGTAGTTAGATAAGTATTTATTAAATTGTAAATTTGTTGATATATTTTCAGCAGGGTAATTGGAAATATTTACATTTAGACACAACAGCATAGCGTAATGTTGAATGGTTATGAGTCATATTATCTAAAATATTGTATTGCTGTAATTTAGCACACCCAACAGCGAGTGGTGAAGAGTTCTTTCGTCATACTATGTATAAAAAGTTGGTAAAGCTTTTTTATTAGTGGGGTTTGTTTGACATACCGCAGCTTAAGCATGAACTTGGAGGCGAGATATTCTACACCATAAAGGTGGTTCAAGACTCTTAACCCTAATTGCCAAAGTGAGCGAGGATTTCATACCTTCCAAGCAAATTCCTAATGTCTTATATTGTAGTCTATTAAGCTTCACGAGATGACAGTTGCTAGCAGAACCATAAAGAATGCTACCGTAGTCTATTATTGATCTTATAAAAGCTTTATACAAAGGCAAGCTATTTCTTGATTTGCCCCCCAGTGAAACAAACAGAGTTGTATTAAGGTATTAATACCATTTTCACATTTGCTTATGATATGCTTTATATGTTCTCTCCTTAAAATCTTAGGCCTGATAAATTCCTAAGTATTTAGGGCAAATGAAGACAGGAAAGTCTAATTTATTTAGGGTAATATTATTTTGATTATTATTTCCACATCTAGTAAAAAATACTTAATTTTACGATATATTTTTCTTTATTGTCTTCTATAGAGTATACAGCAATATCATCAACATATTAAATACAAGATATCTGGTTGTCCCATATACGATGTAAATCATAAGAGTATAAAGTTAAACAATAAAGATGATAAATCTGATCCTTGACAAATACCTCGGGACGTATAACTAGGAGCAAGTGGTGTATTATTTTTGAATCGAATCGAAACTTTTCTATTACTAAATAAAGCTAGGATTGCTTTTATGGTAGACAATGGAATTCCTAAGGTAACATTTTTTGGCTAAAATATTTAAATTTACATTTTCATACGCTTTTTCGATATCTACAAATAAAACACCAACACATGTATGTCCTGTAAGAGCCAGTTGAATATCTGTTGTTAAGTTAGTAATTGCTTCTGCTGTTAAGTTAGTAATTACTTTTGTTGTTCCTATCCCAGGGGTGAAGCCATATTGTTTTGGCGGCCGCAATTTATTGCGATAGGGCCAGAATTCTAACCTGTGCTTGATAAGCCTTTCATACGTTTTGGTCATACATGACATTGGGCTAATAGGCCTATAGGCTTTAGGAAGGGTCAAATCCTTATTATGTTTTGATATGAGAATAACCAAACTATGTTTTAATTGATCCGGTATATATCCCAAAATCCACATGTCATTGAATATCTCTAAAAGTATTGTTTTGCAAAATATCCCAAATGCTGTAACATAGGATAGCAAACAGAGCCTGGAGATGTATATTGATGTTACTTTTCAAAAACCTGTCAGGTGGAGTATGAGCATATTCAATTAAGGCGTTTAATGAATCGATTTCTGCAGAAGCCGGTGCCAGATTTTCCTGTAATTTTTCTGCAAGGTTTTTGGTTTCATAAGAAATTTTAGTTTTTACATTTTTTAAAGTTTTAATTTTTTTCCATATGTCTCCTATTCGTGTGTTTTTATTTAAAGCGTTTAAATACTTTTGCCAATGTTAACGAGCTTTTTTCTTAAATTTGCGTTTAGCTTTAGCCATTCTTATGATATATTTAAAATCTGTAAATGCAAATATTTAATATAATTACCCTAACCTTTGTTTATTAACTACATGTACTATCCTTTTTACCTGTGGTCTGCCAAGTGATGTGCGTATCTGTAAAGTCGCCCTGATCGACCCCTGGGCGTAAAGCGTGTGACCCCGTCAATATATCCTGTTGTTAGTATAAAAGTATTTTCGTGGCTAAAGCACTCGTATGCAGGGCTAAAAAAAATCAGTTTGTCTGTCGGTCGGCCTGCTAAAACAGTTTATTTTATTGAGAAACATGTACTGAACTCGTTAAAATTAGTTAGCGTTTGTACAGACAGGTGCATTCCATGATCGATATTCGTTCTGGATTTTAAACACGCGTGAAAAAAGTTGCGGTACAAGTGGTATCATTGCCTAATACACCGCTGAACTTTGGCTCCTAAGACTCTTTTACCAGATTTACTAAGCACCTTGCGTTACGTAGTAAAAATTGTAAATCATATTCGTAGCAACGAAACTAAGTCCAATAAAGTAATATATTTCTTGGGTGGTACCGGTCTTTTTTTTATTGGTGTTTTACTAGTCCCAAAAGGTTTACTAAATCTTGACCCAAGTGTTAAAAATTTTGAAATGTCCGTAGAAATAAATAAATAGCGTTTATTTCCAATCTGATTTAAAACGACAGTATTGGGTATTGTTGGTTTTAACCCTAGACAAATAACTAATCCAATTATCTTGTGTACGTATCATTAGCCTATGTTCTTTTGCATTTAAAATATTTAATTTTTTTAGTTGATATTTTAATTTTATCTTTTAAAAATACTTTTGTCCATTATTAAATTCATATATTACAAGATGTGGGACTTTGTGTTTTAGTTGATAAATGATAGTGGTCAGAGAACTTCTTTAATGTTTAAATAGTAATGGAAATTTTTAAATTTTACAAAATTCTTTCCATTTTGTCTGTTTTACCATCATTGAAAGTGAGTAAATGGATGTTTTTGGTTTCATTGCTAAAATGTTTAGGTATTATGCCATTTGTTCTGCATCTTAATAGAATCACTCTTTTATTCCTAACATTTACCAACTTGTTGTTCGTGTTTGCCCATAATAGGTTATTTCCCACCATTGAAAATAAGCTTTAAATTGTCATCCTATTAGATAATAGTATAAAGAAGCATATTTCTTTATGATATAAAGTAAAATTTTCCATTTTTTAAAATATATTTTAAAAATTCAAATATTTTTGAAATTAATTCAGCGACTGGAACGCTCTGTGATTGGTTACAATTTTGGTAACGCACTTGAAGTAAATTAATGTAAAAAGCTTTTGTTGTGTGTTCAGGTTTTTTTTTGATCTTTAATATTTAAATAAGTGTTTTTGACCATTTTATAAAAAAAAAAAAAACAAAATTACCCCAAAAAAACAAATTTTTAAATCCCCCGGTTTTTTTCGTTTTTTAAAATCCCCTACATTTGTGAACCAAAAAAAAAAAACACTTGAAGATAAAAAATTTTATTTCTTTCTTTAAATCCCTTTAAAATTTTAGGGTTAGTTTAATGTAAAAATTGGAGACCTTTTTATAAAATTAAAAAGTGTCCAGCTGTAAACAGTAAATAACACAGAGATGGCGATCCTTATCTCTCAACAATCCATAGTTATGTTGTTACCAAGAAATTTATGGTCTGCTCAAAGTGTATATAAATGGGTAGGTATTTAAAGCAGAATATTTTTGTATACTTACATTAAAGTGATTTTCACACATAAAAACATTTAATTGCGATATAAAGCTGTTTGGATCTCTTCAAGCTTGTAACCACTTTTTTTCGCCTTTTAAGATTTTTGGGACAGATATAAACAGTTTTTGTGGTTTTTTCAGAGAAGTATTGGTACATTATGGCACTACACACCATTTATATACCATTTTAGCCAATAAATTGAGAAATTATTAACAAAATTCACTGTAGCTGCACTCGTTGTTAACTTCTTTACTTGCATATGACGTCACGCAAAACAAATGTCGACGCCATTACAGAGACAGCGTTTTTAGCCCGAATTTTATAATTTAAACTTTAACATTGAATTTTATTGAAAATATAGCAGATTTCACAGAAATATAAAATATATTGTGTTTGTTAGGTACCAAAGAATAATTTAAAACGATTTTTCAAAATTAGACACATAGCCTATTTAAATAGTTTTACTGTTTGGTTTCTATATTGCTTGTGGATGGTTTGGTAACAACACATGCCTATAAAAAAAAGGAGGAGGGAAGTCTTGGCTGACCAGTTAAACCACAAAGTAAAGTAATAAACCTTTTGGGTATCGGTATGGACCAAGGAAGTTTGAATGTTTATGGAAGGCCGATGCTGTAGAACAAAATTGTCCAGGCGTGCAGGGCAGCGGGAATAGGGGAATGGGCCCGGCGGGGTTTGCGCAATGAATAATAGGTCAGGTCCGGACTTCCATAATTCTTTGTTTATAAGTATAAAATTGACATCATCAAATGTCAAATTCAAACTAACTGTACTTTCACCGTTTTTTTTTATATTTTGCAAAGCATTGTTAGTTATTAAACGAGACTATTACAGAATATTTAAAATTATTGTGTAATATTGGATTTTATATCATCTGATTTAATATGGAAATCATTCACCACTTCACAGCCTTCTATTTAAATGCTAGATTTTTTTGGTAGTTTTGTATTTTTACCAAAAATCCAATTAAAATAATTGAAAACACGATTTTTTAAAATAAATTTTAACATTGTATAATAATTTCGTGTACTTATCACCAATTTTGTGATAAAAGAAGGGCAAGATAGTGTAAAAGAACAATATTCAAAGATGGTCTGATTTGGAATACATACAGAATATACAGATTAGACGGAGAAAAATACTTTCTGGCTCGAAAGAGGAATCCAAGCTTTTTTAAAGCAGCTGAGGATATGAATGTAACGTGTTTGTGCCAGTTAAGGTTATTCTCAAAAGTAACGCCAAAATGATCTTGGAACATTAAACTGAACAAGATTTTTGAAGCCCCAATTTAAGATTAGTTTAAGGTCTTGTGAAAGTGATATTTGCATTGGCCTGCGCTTGTTTTCCAAATCAGGGTTATTTCGGGTATGTTACCCTTGGATTTGCAAGACAAAGCCCTACAACCTTCCGTCATTTTATTACGATATTGTGAGTAACAAACAATAAACACAAAATTATAGTCACCATTTAATAAACACTCATTAATCACTAAAATAAGAAGGTTTTTATCAATACAAAAACTTTTACAACCACAAAGTAAAATTACACAAGGCAAAACAATCCAAATTAATACGGCGCAAACGACAACGAAACATGTAATTAGCCTGGAAGGGTTGATGAGACGCCAACGGCACAGCGCGGGTACGATTTCATAAACGCCCCGCCGTCGCCCACGAAAACGGACTTCGGCTTTGTCAAAGTATAGTGTGTTGCCTAACTACATTCTGATTTATCAGTGTGTAGGTAGGCACACATTACAAACTTTTGTTACTGCGCAAAATCGTAGAGGCCCACTCATGACAGTTATTTTTATAGTGGCCATGGTATTGGACTTCCATTAACCTTCACACTTCCTTGGTATAGACAAAGATTGATACTATAGTGGAACTATAATATTCTTTGGTATAGACAGACACTCAAGAAATTTATTACTTTGTTGCTTTGTTATTTCACTGGTCGGCCAAGACTTCAGTGTGTGCAGTTTTTCCTAATTTGTATATATTTGCAGTTTAAAAATAATCTAAATGATTTAAAAATATATGTTTAGTTAGTATTATTAGTATTACTCCTTAATAATTACACACAGGTAATAATATCTTTGTTTAAAATATAATGCTTAAATTGTTAATATATCATACCATTCATAGTTTATATTGTACCTATAGAACGACCTTACTTTAATAACCTCGTTGAAGGCGGCTTTTATTATGTTTATTTATGTATTGAGATAAATAAGGTTTCTTACATCCTATGGGATACTGTACCTACTACGTCGTTGTAAAAGATTTGTTGTTGCTGCTATCCGTACAGGTGCGAAACAAATAAATGAATACTAATTAAAAATTAAATCCGGCAGGAGCTGCAAAAGAAAACGATTTGCGCCGTGAAATTAATATGAAAATCCGCAAATTTCGTAGTATTTATGGTTTTGCTTCCATCTTGCTTTAGAACTTTGTAAAAAAAAACTTTTTGCCGCCTAATGTCTAGGAAGCATAATAGAGAACAAAATATATAATAATTTGTATTAAAAAATTTTGTTAATATAAAGTTTATTATTTGTTATAAAAAGGTTTTAGACACCTAATTTTATTTTTATTGTGTTAGTATAAATCACAATTTTTAATATTATGTCCATGGTTTATAGCTTATGGTTTATAGCCTAATATTTTATTACCCTTTGTTTAATAAAACCTTGAATTGTATGAATATGTATGTTTTTGCATGTTAACATTAGCGTAAGAAGTGTAAATGGTAAGTAAAGCAATAGAGGTTTTGTTAAAAATTAAAAAATAAAGATCTAATTTGAAACCCTGTTAAAAAAAGTTAGTTTTAAGAGCTATGTACAGGGCGTATCAAAAAACATATTCGATGCCACTCTCTTCCTAGACGCTTTGCGTTTCTCCTGCCTTACAGGACTTGTCAATAGAGCAATAACAATTATTACCATCGATTGTTAAGAAAATAATTTTATACTAGAATTTAATTAAACCAATAGCAGTATCTGAAATATTTTCAATTTATTTTCCTATCAAGCCTATCTGGTCCATTTCAACCATTAAACGTATTATCAGTAAATTTGAGTCCAAAGCCATCGCAATAAATAATTGTAAATGTTTAACTCAGAAGATCGAAAATAGAGAGAAGTAAACTTTTAATATTTTACTAGGTGTAGAAAAATAAAATGAAATAAAATACCATAACTTTTTTTAAAACTAATAGAGAATAACATAAAAACATTAATTAATCAAATGTTCAACTAAGCGATCATAAAATTCCTTTTTAACGTTGCTAAGTGGATATTGCGAAATTTTATTCCATTCTAACGAAATAGCGTTTTGTAGCTGGTTTGAATTCTCAAATTTTACACTTTTATAAATGACACTTTTTAAGTGACCCCACAGAAAAAAGTTATTCGGTGAAAGATCAGGTGACCTGGCTGGCCAAAGTATCCGGTACCGTGGACCAATAATATTGCCGTTAAAAGCATTTTTAGGTACTCTCTAACCATACGGGCATTATGGGCGGGGCAATTTGGTATCAGATCATTTGATCTTTCCGAACAACTTCTTCAGAGACGGGTCCAATTTGATTTTGAAATGAGTACAAATAGGTTTCTGCTGTTATAGTCCATAAAAAGGGTCAAATAATATGGTGTTTGATAATTCCCACGAATACATTTGTTTTTTGGGGATATTGTGTCCGAGTAGAAACAAAGCGATGTTCATTTTCTTGGCTTCAATACCGGCAATTCTTAACATTTGGTTCATTATTAAGGGTAAATGTACATTCATTGGTTTAACAAATATCTCTTAAAAAATTCCTATCGTAGTTTGCTCTTTCCATCATTTCAAAACAAAATGCCATTCTTCGCTCTTCATCTCTTTCCTGCAGGTCTTAATGTTTTTCGCATTTATACGAATAATATTTGTGTTTTTTCAAAGTGCGCAATACCTTTGTATGATGTTTATTTACCTCTTGCCCAAGAATCCTCGTACTAACCATTTTGTTTTCCTCCACACTCAGTAGAATATTAAGATCTCTGTTCTCTCTTTCTTCGGCTCTATTTTCGATATCCTGAGTTGAACATTTACAATTATTTATTACATACCTTTGGACTCGAACTTACTGACAATACGTTTAATAGTTAAAATAACGGAATGGGCTTGGTGGGGAAATAAACTGAAAACATTTCAGATACTGCTCTAAAACTTTTTTCCCGCATAATTCCACTTAATTATGAATTTTTTTTCGTTGATTGAATAATTCATATTTTTTTTCAAATACCGACTGTCACTGATTTATTGACACATTTCCTCATGTCATTTTACTGGTGTCTGTTTGGTTTTACCTAAACCGAAAATTTTGCAATTACATTTAATTGAATAATTCAAGATTCGCTTATTAAAATTTTTTGAAACTTTTCAAAAAGTTATCTTACATTTTTCTGTAAAATGCACAGGGAGCCAATAATTGATCCCCTTAAAATTTACATGGGATTTCCTATGTTCCGCTCGGCGACGCACCACCTTGTTGGAAATAAATTATGTTCACTGAGTTCTATAGCACCATTCCCCTTTCTTGTTTTTCAAAGATGGGACGATAGAAGGTTATATCACATTTTTCAAAAGGTTCAGATATAGTTGGCCAATTAAATTTTCTTCTCAAAACTTTTCCCAGTTGCAGAAGAAAAATTTCCTCCCGAATAGATAACAGTATTCTGTATACTATTGCACATCTTGTCCATAGTGTCTTAATTTTTTTTTTTCCTTTGGCAGAAGGCTTGGTCTACACTCAACTTCTGGTTTTCCCTTTTTAGTAGTTTTTTGTTGCATACAAATCCATTTTTTTTTCAAACTTACGCACCAATTCCATCACATACACGTTTTTATCTTGATGCAACTCATTGAATACTCTGGCTGATCTACGCGCGAACCCCATAAAGAAATATTATTTCTGTTTTTTTAGGTTAGAGTAACCTACTGTAGGTGTTTTAAGAGACCATTCGCGCCGCGAAAATTGGATCCAATTTGGGGTTCGGGGCATAATGTTTTTCTCAAAAACGGTATAAGTTATCGATAATTTTCAAAAACTATATGAAAGCCAACACTTAAATCTAGGCTTCTGCTGTAATAGTTTTTTAAATTTGGATTTAGTTTTTATTATTTCCTTGAGTGAAAGTCATCCTAAAATCGGTTATGTTTAAATACTATTTTCTCCTAACTCGACTCATAATTTAAAAATCCGTTACAGCAGAGGAATAGATTATTTCTTTACCTTTAAAATGGTGTATAATTTATGTCATTTAAGTGAAAAATAGTTACCGAAAAACGTTATCTCCTGTAGGCTTGCAATCGGAAACAACATCGCATCGATACACCGAATTTGGAAGAAGGTAAATAAAATATAATATTTTTAATGCGGCTATACGAAAATTGTGATGTGGGAGTTTGTTAGTCTTCGCCCACCGTCTCTGCGTCCTTTCGCCCGACCCCTAAGAAGTAGCGTAAATGCACTCTTAAGTAAAATATTTAAAAAATGTGCACAATTGCTGCGCTCTGTATATTTTTTAAAAAATCTTAGGCAGCTCACAAAGGCTTAAAGCCTAAGTACTAACCTAGTAACCTACTGTGGCTGTCTTAAGTAAAGACGGTTTATTGACAAATAACTTAAAATATTTTAGAAATGTGCACAGTTGTTTAGTATATGCGATATCTGACATAGTTTATTAATAAATTTATCATCAGAGCCAAACTCCATCTTATTATACTAATACACTAATGTAAGATACTTTAGCCGTAATACAATTAAGCTGATAAATTATGCTAAGTATTTTATCTTATTCAAATTTCCTAAATCTAATTGACACCCTTGTCTTGGGTAATCGACAGGAGATCATTTTGTGAATTTAGAAATTCTGCCGGCATCCTAATGCCTGTGCCAGATTTACCATGCTGTTTTAACGCTAACGCTGTCACTTTTCCCGGCGGGGTATTAAAGTCAACATCTCCAGCGATTGGCTGCCTACATAATCATTAAGACGTGGCCTAGCTTACAAATTGGATGTTGTTTATGATAGGAAAAGAAACTTTACAATTTACCCTCTATGGAGCTTCCTGCTGTGTTTCAGCTTACAGCTGATATAATTGGGTTTAAATTATTAGACCGGTTACTAGTAAATAAAAAATAGTAATACAGTTTTTTTAGCCATTATTTTAAACAAGAACTACGGTCTTACGGTTGGATAAAACAAGTTAATTTTTTGATAATACTTAAAAAAAATATTTTTTTCTTTTGGATTTTTATTGAACCTGGCTTTAAAATAAAAAATGTTATATATATTTTGTCATTTAAGTCAGTTCTGACACATTAACGGCCGAATGATGATCGCGTTGTTAAATTTAGCAATGGACTTAGCAATTGTTAAAAGTTAACAACGGTTTAGAATGTTTAACAAAACGTCATTGTCAGTGTTATTCAATGATTTTAGCAGACAACATGTCAAAATCTGACATTTTGTTAAACATTCTAAACCGTTGTTAACAATTGCTAAGTCCATTGCTAAATTTAACAACGCGATCATCACTCGGCCGTAAATGTTTATTGTTGATTTAGGTAGAGATGAACCGTTTTTAAGAATGTATCTCAAAAATGTAACCATTTTATAAATAATTACGGAAACAAGAAAATCTGGTGTAATTATTATTTTTTTATTTCGCTTTTACCATAAAGTATTAGCAATAAAAAATGGATGCTCAATTTTTTGTTTTTTTTTTATTTGGGTTTTATGGGTATAGCTAACAAAATAGTTTCCGATTTGATCTTCGATATGCATCAAAGATACTTTTTTATGCATAAAATAGTGCAGCCTTTTATAGGTAATCGTTATTGCAACAATTTCTGGTGTACTAGGAGCGCTTACTTATAGCAAACCAATTTTGAAATAATCGTTCATTCGTTATATAAACCTTTACTATTATTACATTAGGCTTGCACTGTATAAGTTACTTATAAACAACAGAATGAAAGGAATTAAAATGATACGGTAATTACATAAACCCCAATTGATTTTTAAATATAATGACATTTCCTAAATAATTAATAAAAATATTTACGCGCTAATCTCGAGTAACTTTTTGGCGGAATAGGTATTCTCGGTCCTTAATTAGTGATTTAAATAAAAGTATAAATTTTAAAATTTTGCGAAAATCTAAGCATTTAATGGGAAACAAGTATAGTCTAAATTACGAAAACAAAAATCGAAATAATGAAAATTTGTTTTTTTTTTGAAACTTGAAAAAAGATTAGAAAAAAGCCATTCCAACCTAAACTTTATTGATATAAAATAAACAAATTTCATATTGTACAAAAAATTTTTAAAAAACCTTTTTCACACGATTGTGAAAGTTCTGTGGCACAACCTGCATGCGGGTGCTAAAAGTCACATAAAAGTGTGAAAAATGTTTTTTAAACGAGTACACTATTTTAATGCTTCGGCGTTTTGTTTGCAGTACGTTAAATCGAAATCATACGTTATTTTAATAAAAAATGAAAAACAAATCAACGGTAACCCGGCCGCCGAAAACCATTACCTTCTCGATTTAGGTTTACTGAACGTGCGTTGGCTATTTGAAGCCTGTTTTTACAGTGGAGATATTTGTGTATGAATAAAATATTAAGTAGGCCAAATTTTTCACACAGTCTGAACCGTGTAAAAAAATTTTACACAGGTGTATGAAATTAGTCACTTTCAGGCCTTGTTTCCCCTGTGTTTATTGGTATTTTCATAGCAGTCGTAGACAAAAGCTTTTTTTACTTTTATAATTGCTATTAGGGTTAACTGTAAGAATAGTGAATTCTTCACATAGGGTCTGCTAAACTTCGCCCTACCAATTCACTAATTATATAATGTAAATTGTGTAAAATTGAAAAATAAAGTCGATTATTATTATTATTATTATTATACATGATGTTCCTTAATGATTTGCTAATATTTAAGGGGGTGATTCCTAAACTCATTTAAAAAAAAAATACTTATGAACATTATGTCCTGAACGTGTTAACTTTTAAACTAAAGGGTGATAAAGTTTTCAAAATATGAAATGTCTGAAATACCATTTTGGATATGTTTGTTATACCTTAAAAAATAAAATGTGGGTGCGATAAATTTAATTTGTGACCTTTTAACCTCGATAAATTTTGAATTCGAGAGACACCCAGCCTGTCGAGCATAAAGTACGTTTAAAAAAAAACTTGAGAGACATTTTGGACCATACAATGCTGACGTTGGTTGGTTGGAAATGGTTCAAAGCTTCGATTACATTTTTTGTAGGTTAAATGCTGTATATTAATAAAGGTTTAAATTTATCAAAAATTAATATGAAACAATATGACCAGTTGTGGTTCTACGTTCTTACCTTAACCTAACCTTCATGCCTCAAGGTTATTTAAAGGTTTATACATTGCTAAAGTACCATTTTTCGCCAAATAATTAATAATATTACAAATTATAGACAATTTTTTATCATTGGTATCTTTGAACGAGTATAATTATTAGATCTTATATTGTTAGACATTTTTCTATTTATATTGTAAATCATATTTTACGTACAATAGCAAATAACTAACGAGATCAGAGAAACACTCTTAACTTTTACCACTAGATGCCGAATAACAAACTATAAGACAGCTCTACCCTAAAAGATGTAAAGGCGAGATAAAATTATCCACTAGAGATCGAACGCTGTAAGAACAACACCGATACGTCACGGTCTTATATGGCAAACTGATATAAAACCTTGACGTATCGGTGTTGTTCTAACAGCGTTCGATCTCTACCTGTTTCTAATTATTACTTTATTAGCTTTTCTGTTAAGCCATTTTTCATCAATTTACTAGGCATCATCATATCATTTTCTTATAATTTTTGATGATTACAAACCATTTCTTATAAGTTTACAGTATTAAATTTATAAAATACGCTTTTGACTTTTAAATGACCTTGAAGCATGGAGGTTCGATTAAGGTAAGGAAGTAGAATGACAGATGGTTGATACATACAAAGTTTCATAATAATTTTTGATGAATTTAATCCTTATCTTATAATTATATAGCATTTAACCTACAACATACGCCTTTGACCTTTAAGTGACCTTGGCGATATGGGTTTAAAGTCACAAAGGTTATAGGAACTCAAAAAAAGGTTGGGAGTCCCACGAATTCGAATGTTATCAAGGTCAAAAGGTCACAAGATAAATTTATCGCACCCATTTTTCAAGGTATAGCAAACATGCAAAAAAAAATCATAAAAATCGATTTAGTTTTGTACCGTCGGCAGAATTTTATCCAACACTGCGTGGGTCGGGCAATTCAAAAACTCTGTACAACTTAACCCTTTATTCACTACTTTACACATGACTTAAATTTTAGTAAGCATATTGATAGAATTTCTCTGAAAGCTTCAAGAATGTTGGGATTTTTAAGACGAGTCTGTTCAAACATCTACGATATTAGAGCCATTAAGTCTGTGTATAACTGTATTGTTCGTAGCATTTTAGAATATAATAGCGTTGTATGGTGTCCTTGTTATCAATACCAAATAGAACAATTAGAGAGAGTTCAAAATAGGTTTACTAAGTTTTTATTATACAAATTGAGTTTCCCATATAAAAATGTGCCCTATTCTGTACGGATTCAATAAGCTGGTCTTGAAAGTCTTAAAAAACGTAGAGAAAGTGCACAAGCTGTGTTTTTGTATAAAATAGTAAATGGCATAATAAATTCTAGTGAGTTACTGGGCTTAATACGTTTTCGGATACCTCAGAGAACCACTAGGTCAGTTCAAAATTTTTACAATGGGTATCATAGAACAAATTATGGACATCAATCGTTTGTAAACCGAATAATGAAAAACTACGATAAAAACTTTCAGGCTATTGATTTGTTTACATGTGGTTTAGAGACATTTAGAACTAGAGTTAGAAATAGCTAGTATAAATTCTGTATTTTGTTTTGTATTTTTCATTCTATTATTCTATGTTAACATTGGCCTAGACTAATATTTTCATGTTTGTACTATTTGGAGTTTATTACTCTGTAAGTATGTATTTATAAATAAATAAAAAATAAATAAAACAAACAATGTTACAACTGTTTCTGATCCTAACTCTACTACTATTATACTCGTATAACTAACTGACTACGGTTGTCCGCGGCCTTATATACCTGTACAATCATTTCTAACATTTCTAGAATAATCTTCATAGTACGTCCTATAAAATACTACAACCTTCTGATAGTGACTGATGGGCCATAGGGCAAGCCGGGCAAATGCCCGGTGCGCCGCCGCGATTTCGATACTGCAGCGCCGGCACGTTGAAGAGAAAAAAATTACTTTTATATAATAATAACAATAATAATTACAAAAACTGAAAAATAAATAAGCGTACGCAAGCGGCTTGCTGTGACAGTCGAAAAACGCGGTCTGTGTGTATTTATCCGTTTTGGCATTGTATCACTGCTCATCTCAAATATTGGGTTTTTAATACTGCTCGTTATTCTGGTGTGTCCTAGGGCAGGCCCAGAGCACCAGTTGCCGTTACATTTCAGCCTGTATGGCCCAATCCTCGCCTCCGCCTTAATAATTATACCAAGAGGGGGAGGCTTAGTAGGGTTTCCATGGCTGCAGTTGGAGTGCTTCTAATAGCTCCCGTTATACAGAGACATGCTAGTCGCTGGAGTTTGGATAACTCCAGCTCTGCTTTTCTCAGTTCTATTTTTGGCCACCAGATAGTTGAACCGTAGGTTATCAAGGGTCTTACCACAGCAGTGTACAACCAGTGCACTATGCGCGGCTGAAATCCCCAATTCTTCCCCACAGCTCTTTTGGTAGCCATTAGAGCCATTTTGCCCTTATTAATCACATTCTGCATAGGTGGATTCCAGGTTAGCTTAGAATCCAGAGTTAATCCAAGATACTTTACCTCCTGGACATAGCCGAGTGTGGTACCGAAGAAGTAAGGAGATATTAAATTATCCAGCTTCCTTCGTCTAGTACACGTACACGTACACTAAAAATTTATTTTTTTACTGGAGCGCACCAATGGGTGTGTGCAGCTCACTCACATATGAGAGCGGCGACGGCTAACCTTAAACTAAGGGCAAGTTCTTTATTCCATCGATAAAAAGCACGCTGAATTTATGCGCTGAACGTCAAATGACGTCATGAGAAGTTCTGATGGAACAAATTAAAACGAAATGTTTAAAAAAGCTCGCTGTTTGTTCTGAAACTGTCAATTAGCTGATTGTTGTGTTCCTCTTCCGTATGTATTCATATTTTTTTGCTCAAGTATTTTATAAAAACGCTTTAATGGAATCCATCGGACTCTCCAGTGGTAGTTTAAAAACGGTTTAATGAATTAGCGCTTAATGCGCTGGATCTATCGATGCAATTAAAAACTTGCCCTAACTTGCTGCTGACAAGAAAGAGCTGAGCGTACTCGATAAATACAGAATTAATACTTATAACGATATCTTGGACACCGCGGTGACGAATAGTAGTGCAAAATTTAATGAATTCAACTATCGAATTTTTGCATACCTAGATCCTAAAAATTTGGACGAAGTTAACAAAGAAACAATACCAATAAATGCTTTTGATCAGCTCAGCAAATTGTTGATAAAAATAAACGAAGAAGCTACCGCAGATCGTTTGAGAAAAGAATTAATTCACTTTGCTGAGAACTGGCCAAATTTGAAGAATGGTTTGAGTTTAATCGAAGCTAAAGACAATGATGACGAAGAATTTCCGGACAATTCTGAAAGCGAAGACGAAGAGGCAATTAAAGATAAAAAACAAGACATTTCATCGTCTCATCGTTTTCAAAAATGTACCAATTTTCGTCGCAGTTGCGTGATTTGCTGTCTTTCAGTTTTAGAACGGTACAGCTTAAAGGAATGCACACATTGACGCGAATAATTCGGTGCGACTGCGAAATTTTCGGGTCGCGAAATATTCGTCGACTCAAGTTCTTCAGCGTATACGGGGAGCAACATACTGGCGCGAAAATTTCGCTTGGCGATAACGAAACTGCAGCGATTTTATTTCTTTCGCGACCAGCCGCGTTTTTTGTCGTTTTCGTTGCGAATCAAAGATGGCTTTTACTGAAATATTTATAGAGTTTGTGAAGAAATATCCGATTTGATACGATTTAAGCTATGAAGATTATAAAAATATAAGAAAGAAAGTTGCCTCCCTTGTATATTGTTAAATGCTCTTCCTGTGTTGTCCTCAAACTCTCTTAGTTGCAAATCGATATCTTGTTGGTCATTTCCTCAAGTTCGTAAAAATTATGCAACATGCACGCTGTTTTCACAATCGAATTTGTTTCCAAATTTATGTCACGTGCTCAATGCTTTTTTCTAAAAAAAAAAACAAAACACCACTTCAGCACAAAATGTAACTTTTTTCTATTTAATAGACGGTTTTTGTCATTTTCCATTTTTCTGGTTTATACCAAAATATTGAAAAATTTTCTGTTCTGTTCCATAAGGGACTACAGATTTTAAAGTTCCCACAAATTCATAAAATTATAAATTTAACATAAAATGATTAACTGTTTAATCTTCTAAAGCAGCCAATAATAGTATTGCTTCTTCTTCTGAGTTTGAAGAATCAATCTTTCCATATATCAAAAGAAAAAAATATCTTGTGAAATTTTCGTGCAAATGTTAGGGAGACACGAATTTTGACTGCCTATGTCGCGAAATATTCGCGCCAGGGATAGAGAGCGAATTTTGTTACCGTATTCAAATTTTGCCCTGTTATCGCGGCGAATTAATTCGCGTCAATGTGTGCATTCCTTAATATGTATTCTTAAAGCCTATTTGATTATCGGTTTGGCATATAAATATCTTGCAATGCAGTATGCTCTTTTCACTGCACTCAAGTGGCCTGTGAACGCTGTTTTTTATAACTGAAATACATCAAAAATCGTCTATGAATTACTTTACGTCAGGAATTTTTATCCAGCCTAATGCTCATGGCGGTTAAAAAAATCCTTCATATTCTCAATCAGAGCTGTCAAAGTACTCTTAAATAGTACTTCAAGTACAAGTTTTTGATTTTTTAAAAATTACTTTAAGTACAAGTACCAAGTATTCATTAAAATGTACTTGCATTTTCAAGTAAATTGAAAAAGTACTTGAAGTACCACTCAAGTATTTTACTTGAAGTAAATCCAAGTACTTGAAGTAAACCAAAGTACTTGAAGTAAAACAAAGTACTTGAAGTAAAACAAAGTACTTGAAGTAAAACAAAGTACTTGAAGTACATCAAAGTACTTGAAGTACACCAAAGTACTTGAAGTACATAAAAGTACTTGAAGTAATTAAAAGTACTTCAAGTAAAACAAGTTATACTTGAGTAGTATTTTTTTTAAGGAAGTTAGAAGGTTTATTCCTCAAAACGGGGTTTTCCAACAACTCCTAAAAGCTTTAAGGACTGAGCGCTACGTCATTGGAAAGTAGGCCAGTCGTTAAAAACTATAGCTAGGAAAACAAGTAGGGTTGCTAAGTGTCCCGTTTTAAGTCGGGAACTTATGCATCCGATGTCCGAAATAATGTAAAATTTCGTATGTAAATTTATGGCAACAGGCCTACAATGCCGTACTCGGGTGAGCGCCTGGGCCTTAAACTATTATAGGAAATATTGATTTTTACCAAAATAGGTTTTTCCCTGTGGTTGCCAACGGGTTGGCGTTGGCACCCGTTGGCATCCGATACATCTGTCAAAAGCGAGTGTTTTCATATGGGTGCCTACAGCAGGTTGGCACCCAAAACCTATTCTTGGGAAATATTTTAATTTCTAATCAACACAAAATCTAGTCAGAACAACCTAACTTCAATTTTGATGTCGTTTCCATTTTATTAGTGAACATTTTGTTTAAGTTGCCTATTAAAATACAGTGGTTTTCGTTCAAATAAAGGTAATAATGAACACATTCACAATACCAAATAGTTGGGGAACCGCTCCATCAAACGTCAAATCGCACCCTTCTACTATTAGGTATCTTTCTTTTTTATTTTCACTAGACCAGAGCACTTATAATTTTTACGTTGACATAAGACCGATTAAAAGAACAAAAAGTCTAATTCCCAGTAATAGTTACACTTGTCTTGCTGTTGGATTCAATTCAAATGAGCGCTGTAATGCAATACAATAGAAACAGCAGCGGTTGCGCGTATTTCTTGTTTTAACTTGTTTGTACGATTATCTAAGGCGTGTAAATTCGAGTACTTGGTTGATTTTTTATTTCAAGTCCTTTTTATTTACTTGAAGTACTTTCTTTACTTAAAGTACTTTTTTTACTCAAAGTACTTTTTTTTACTTGAAGTACATCGTAATACTTCAAGTACTTAAATAAATACTTCAAGTAATTTACTTGGTTAAATCAAGTAAAAATCCAAGTATCTTTATAAAAACCAATTAATTACAAGTACAAGTACCTCCTGATAAAAGGTACTTGAAGTAAAATACTTGAAGTACAAAAAAGTACTTCAAGTAAAATTTTACTTGAAGTACTTGACAGCTTTGATCTCAATGTTAAAAAGATAATCGACTGCGTTGCACAAAATTTCAAACTATTAAAAAAATCATTGGTAGGTACTTAGTAATATAAATATACTTCATCAAAAAAAAGTAATTTTAATTTAGATATGTTTATTTGGGGCGGGGGGGTTTGGGGACGGTGAAGACAAAACTCTTATGACGCCGCATCACTCCAAATGCCCGGTAATAATTTTAGCGCCCATCCGCCCCTGCCTTCTGATATCTAAGAGTCCTACCATATAACTATTTAATTTTGTCATAACACCGTAACAATATCTACACTTATAAGCCCAGTTTTATACACTGGATTTTTTCTTTATAACTATGAACCCTGAAAAAAAAGAGGGCTAAAAGTCATAAAAAGTGAATAAGCGTTCTTAATCACGTTGGCGAAATTTTGATGGCTTTCTTGTTGCGGGTAATTGACAGAAGATCATTTGACGCATTAGAAATTCTGCCTGCATCGTAGTGCCTCTGCCAGATTAACCATGCTATTTACGATAACCCTGTCATTTTGCAGCGTGGTAAATTAAAGTCAGCATCTGCTCCAAAGATTGAGTGCATTAAGATGCGGCTTTGCTTACAAATTGGATATTGTGTATGACAATAGATGGATGTTTACAATTGTTCACCTTCAGTGAACCTGCCCGCTGTTAGTAACTTAGCTCTCTCAGACTAATTTAATTAGGCTTAAATCGTTGGACCGGTAAACAATACATGTAATAATTGGGATATTATGTCATTTGTATTTAACCTTTCCAGTACGGAAGACGTGGTAATCCGTTTTGAGCTTAGGGACGGGAAACGTGCTAAAACGCGGTTGATTCTAAGGCATTTAGAAGGGATGCGTGTGTTCACGGGCTAATAAAATATTGCGTTTAAAATAGTGGGGCCAATGTATAGAAGTGAAAAAAATTAAAGTGGTTGTGGGTGTGGAAGACATACGAGATAGCTCAGGTCAGTTTTTGTCTAGTTGCACTATTTTTATCGAAATGCCGGGATTTTTTTTTTACTTATGGGGAGTTAGAAAATTGATACAATTCATGACGCATACATGTTTAACAGTCGAACGGAGTGAAGCTGGCAATAGAGAGCAAGCCATAAAAAGTAACTTTTTCTACAAGCTTGCGGAAAACTATACTTTTCCGCACTAATCTGCTTGCGGAAAATACAACTTTTCCGCACTAGTGCGGAAAAGTAAAATCTTTTGGTTTTTGGAACATAAATTAGTATCTATTTAAAAAATAATGCATAATTTTGCTTATAATAGTTATGTATTTGAAGAAACTGAATTTTGCTGTAATTTTGCAGTCTTTTTATAACATTTATTAAATAAAATAAAATAATCCTAATTTACGAAATTTAAGTACATATTAATAACTTCCTATAAATTATCAAGGAATCCATAGCAACCAACTAATTGTTTATGTATCTATTAATTTTCTGTCACGCATTTTTTAAACAGATTGAAGAAACATTTTCAATGGATTCTGACCACGATTTACCAGCACCGATTATCAAAGCAGCAAAAATAGCAAGTATAAATCTCGTCACAGGTATGAAAAAGAATTTGTTATATTTTAGAGCTGGTGTGAAAGTAAGGGTGTTAAGTCTTTTAAAGAAGAAATTTTTCTGGCCTATTTATCTTATTTAGCAAAAACATGTAAACCCAATAAATTATGGTCTAGATACTCTATGATAAAATGTATCATTAAGTTGCGAAAGAACATAGATTTAAGCAAGTTTTTCAAAGTGACGGCCTACCTTAAAAAACAAAGCGTTGGTTTTAGACCCAAAAATGATAAAGTCTTTTTAAAAGAAGAAATATCGAAATTCATCGATGATACTTATTTACATATAAAAGTGACTACGATTTTTGGCTTAGCGGGCGCTTGTCGTAGAGAGGATTTAACAAAAACATGTCTGGACCATATTGAAGACCAAAGAAATTTAGTATTGATACACATCTCAGACTCAAAAAATCACAGCTCTAGAAGCTTTGTCATTTCTGGGCATGCCGAAAATGGAAATTTTTTAAATCTATATAGAAAGTATGCCAGTTTAAGAAAGCCGACATCACCACGTAGGCGATTTTTTGTGAACTATAGACACGCAGTGTGTACAGTTCAATTTATTGGCATTAATACCTTCGGAAAAATGCCATCGGAAATAGCGGCCCATCTCAAACTTCCTAACCCGAAATTGTATACTGGGCATAGCTTTCGCCGGTCCTCTGTAACATTTCTCGCAAACTCCGAAGAACAAATATCCAACATTAAACGTCTTGGAGGCTGGAACTGTACATCAGTCGCTAAAGGATAGCTCGAGAATTCAACAAATTTTTAGAAAGGATATTTCAAACAAAATACTCAATTTTATCGAAACACCTTCCACTATCCAGAAACAACCGCCAGTGCCATCTTCCAATGTACTAAACCTCTCGGTTCAAGAAGCTACTGCCATAGTTGCAAAAGATTGGCTCATCAAAAACCCAACGCTGTCGCCGCCGTCAACGTTTTCGACAGAAAAGTAACTCGCGTCAGCAATAAATTTGCAAAACGCGACCAATTGCACTTTTACTATAAATGTTAATAATAATAATTGGTGTATAAATTCCTTCGTTAATAAATAATATTTTGATCATAAATCTTTAAAATTATGTTGGTTTTTCCTTCCGCTTGTAGAAAAAATATTGTTCCTAACACTTGCCGAAAGTAACTTTTCCGCTCTTGGCGGAAAATTATCACTTTCCGCACTTGTTAGTTAAATAACTATTTTTATTAAATAAAATATTCTTTAAACGTCGACAAATTAATGCTAAAACATATCTTTTTAATAGCAGTAATTATTAAAGATAAGTAGGTTCGCAAAATCGCAAGGCGGCTTGGACCGGTGTCGGTGAATAGTTGCTATAGTAATGTTACGTAATGTAACATGAAGCTGTCAGTGGACACTGTCAATATTTTTTTTTAAATTGTACCTTCTATTGCGTTTTAATTCCGTACTGACAAGCAGTTATTAAGTAAGTACATTTAACATTTAATTGAGTAATTAATAAAAGTTTTAGTTTTGTTTTTAGTTTAATAAATATTAAATTGTTGACGCTTGTTTTGTTGTTAGTTTGTATCTATGTTGCTATGATAATACTTTTTTCTTTTTCGGCGGAAAAGTAAAAAGTAAAGCTCCGGCGGAGAAAAAATAAAACTTCGTGGTCATCTACACAGTCGAGTAATTTATTTACTGACGTTTAAAGAAACAATATTTTTATGAGAGTGAAGATAAAGAAATTAAGGTAATTGCCTCGAAAGTTGCCTCCTCTCCGATTTTGACCAAATTTGGTATACGGGGGCGCTGATTACGAATCTGAAAAAATATTTTTTCGACAACGTTTCGTTTTCGAGATATTCATCATCAAAGTTGAAAATCAAACTAACCTTATTTACACTATTCCTCCTTCTTTTTGCACAGAATTCTTGATTTTTACACTACATTAGCACACACTATTTCACAAACACCTTTTAAAAATGTGTTTTTATATTTATTTTACACCTTTTTTCCATTTAATTGCAAACATCCACTTTCAAACGCTCTAATGTGGCCGCAACCATGTATACACTAGTTATTTTGTAAGCAAATATGGCTGCTGCCTTTGATCTTGAAAGTTCGCAATTTAATGGAAAAAAGGTTTAAATAAATAAAAATACAAGTTTTAAGGGTGTTTATAAATATTGTGTGCCATTTTATGTAAAATCAAGAATTAATACAAAAGGAAGGAGAATATTTATTAAAAATTAGGTTAGTTTGATTTTAAATTTTATGATGATTATCTCGAAAACGAAACGTTGCCGAAAAATATTTTTTCAGATCCTATCACCCAAAACTATACCAAATTTGGTCAAAATCGGAGAGGAGGTAACTTTCGAGACAATTACCGAAATTAATTTTCAGTCATCAGGGAGTGATGACGACTTTAAGAAAGGAGACGGTTATTCGGAATATTGAAATGGCAACATTTTTTTTTTACTAATAAGGAGTTATAAACATATTTTAATGAGAGTGAAGATAAATAAATGTATTTTTAGTAGTCAGGGAGTGCTGACGACTACAAGGAAAAATTCAGTTATTTGAACTCAAAGCAAAGCCCCAAGGGGGGGGAGATTTTGCAGTGTTTTTGTTTTATTGAATTCTTTTCCCAAATACTGTTTATCTTACAATAATTATTATTTAAATTCTTTGATATTTAAAAGACAAATATAAAATATGATTTATAAACGTATTAGTACGAGGACCGGCCATTTCCGTTAAGCGTTGAAGACGGGAGACGGGCGATCACGCAAGCTCTAAATATGCCCGTATGTACAGCAAATCCGTGAAAAATATTCCCATCCTAAAAGGGTTAACCTACGGGATATAAACCGCTGTGCAATAATATTTAGGTCACAGTTTTAATTAATAAATTAAAAATATTTTTGAGTTTTCTTTTTAGACAAAAAATTTACCTGAAATAAAACACTTCTTTTAAATAAAAAAGCTATCAACGTTGCGGTAAAAAATCATTTTCTAAACAAATGTTTCTGTAGATAAAACAAAATAATCTTCTTGGAGAACGTATAAAACTAAGCATGGACTTTATTATCAAATAACTGACTTTTTGTGTAAAAATATTTCCAGTGACACACTTATAGTAATAAACAAACTTCGGACATGACCATAGGTTTAACTTTATCACTTTTATTAAGTAATATTTTAATTCAGAATTATTAAAATTTTTGTTTCCCATAAATTTTTGTATGGTGCCATTTTTCTCCTTATTACCATGACGAACATTGGTTTAGACAATTTCTTAACGTACACTTAACAAACCGACTTCTTTGCTTTGACATTCTAATACGTAGTTTTGATACTAAAATTTATAGCAAACCTCCACATACAGACATATACGAGTACTACCTCAAATTATCCAATTATGTATGTTGGCGCGGCACTGAAATCCGTTATTTCCTGAAATGACTAGTCAGTACATGTATTGCCAAACAGCGTAACATCCTTATTATTACAGGTCTTGACTAACTAGTCATTTTCTTTAATGCCCTAATCCGTTTTAGGAAAACAGCGTAATAATCCTTTTTAATTCATTGTTTGTCTTACAGAAAATGAGTGAATGGTTATTTCTTGTTAGTCAAATAAGGTTTTTACGCTGTTTTTCGGCAATAACTTTACTGACTAGCTATTTCAGTGTTTGACGCTAGCATATATAAAATATTAAGTTACATATTAGGAAATGAAGTGCATTTATTTAAATTTAAACCAAAAAAAAAAGTCATAATATTTTCGGTAGCTGACACGCCCCATTATTTACACAACTAAACTTTTAATATCGCCGGAAATACGTTCGAAAAATTTTTGTCCAGGTTAAAATAATTATACCTGATCTGTTCCAAATTCTAAAAAATCTATAAAGACAAATCTTCTCGTATTGATAACTTTTTAACAAAATAATTTAGTACCAAAAATTGCTTTGTTTTAAAAAAATACCTATATTCAGGTACTTTTTTGATTAACTCAGTAAACATAAAGAATGGTTCTTAAACATTCTCAGAAAGGCCCGGCCAAAGAAAGGTTTTATGCATTGTTTACTTAGGATATTTTATGAGTTTTTTTGCTACTGTTTTAATTGGGAGATAACATTATTTTATTAGCGGGTATAGTATGTATTAATGTTTCCACCCATAAAAAATAATATTTATTTTATTATATATAAATATAAATATATATATATATATATATATATATATATATATATATATATATATATATATATATATATATATATATATATATATATATAAAAATATTTTATCAATTTTCTTAAACCATTTATTTATAATAAGTTTCTTGTTTCTTGGGTATAGGTTTTTGTTATTTGTTATTTGGAAACCATTACTTTGACGTTTCGCCCTTATATTGGGCTTTTCAAAAAAACATTTATTTTGGTTATCAACCTAAAAACGGAACAAAATTAACTATAGATTTTACATGTACATAAAAGAAAAAACAAAAAAACAAACAACAAATCATACCGACTTAAATGGCACTACGATGATTTAAATACATTTAAAAACATTGTTTTAATAATTTTTAATTTTTAAAATACGCACCTCAAGCATCTTTTCGGACTATTTAAAATTATTGGTACAAATAACTTAGAATATGTTAAAAATGTTATATTTTTATTTTTTGTTATTAGGAATTTTGATTTATAAGAAAAAATGTTGATTTTATTTTATTTTTTTTTTTAATATTTAGATTTAATTTATAAAAGTAATTTACAAAATTTATATACAGGTTGGTTTAAAATTAGGAGTTAGGATGGTTCATTTAATTTGATATATGTGGCTGAGGTTTGATATCTTGTTTGTCATTGAGAGCTTGTGGTTCTTTTTTTATATGAATCATTTTTAATTAAAAGTTTCTGGTGATGATTTTCTTGGGTAAGAATTGCAGTGTTTTTAAAATCAATTCATGTTTAAAATTTGCTTCATGTTTGTGTAGAGCTGTAGAAGCGTTTTTCGTATTTGTGCCCATTAAGTCTGCTATCAAGATATTGTGTTTTTTTTACCAATATATTTTTTGGGCAATTTAAACATGGAATTAAAAAGGTTTGACTTTTTTCTTAGGGACTTGGCTCTTTAAGGGTGTAAATGGATGATAAAAGGTTTTGGGCCGTGGCTAAACTATGTCATGTTTTGCCAGGATATATTTTATTTTTTCGGACAATTCCTGGGATATGGCATGGCAACAATTTTTTTACCCTGTCATCTGTTTATTTTTAGTATTATTTTTATAGTTGTTATAAAATTTAAAAGTACGTTGTTTGATAATTTTGTTAATTTGTTAAATAGGAAAATTGTTTACTTTTAAAATGTTTCTATAATTTTTTTTTAAAATTTGTGGACTAGTTCTTAAAAATTTTAATGCCCTATCATTAAACCAATTATTACCTATTTTTTTTGTGAAATTGGGTGATTTGATTATAATTTAAATAACGTCCTGACCAAGTTTTTTTTGTGTACCATTTAGTTTTAAGGCATTCGCTATTTTCCACTTTTATTAAAGGTTAAGTCAGAAAATTAATTTCATTATTAATTTCGATTTCAGACGTAAATTTTTTTAGGGTGAAAATATTGAATAAATTCACTAGCTCATCTATTGACTTGATGGTAACTGTTGTGTCAAATATCTTTTAAAGAAGATTATTGGAATGCTGATATTATTTAATTTTTTCTAAGTATTAAACGTTGGGCAACAGTTGAAGATATCGGTGAACCCATCCCCCGTCTAATTGTTGATAAAATTTGTCTTCATGTTGGAAATAATTGTTTAAGTTTAAATTTATTGCTTCGATGGGTATTTTCATTAAGTGAAATATTTCTTTAAGCAAGTTCCATTTTTCCCTAATTATTTGATATAAAAGATCATTAGGTATATTTATAAAGAGAAACGACATCGTGAACTAGTTTATGGTCTGTAGGAATTTTAACTAACTTGGGGACGTTATTTAAATTATAACCAAATCACCCCAATTTCACAAAAAAAAGTTAATAATTGGTTTAACTGATAGGGCATTAAAATTAACTTCACCAAACCGTCAAAATTTTAAAAAATTAGAAACACTTTGAAAGAAAAAAATTTTCCCATTAAACAAATAAAAATTATCAAACAACCACTTTTAAATTTTATAACAATAAAAATAATACTAAAAAAAAACACAGTTACTGACAGGGTAAAAAAAATGTTGCCATGCCCCTCCCGGAATTGTCGAAAAATAAAATATCCTGGCAAAAACATGACATGTTGTATGCCACAAGGCCCAAAACCTTTATATCACTATTTACCCCAAACCAAGTCCCTAAGAAAAAAAAATCAAACCTTTTCTCAATTTCATGTTTAAATTGCCCAAAAAAAAAATTGGTAAAAAACACAATATCTTTCAATTAACACAAATTACGAAAAACCTTCTAAGCTCTACACAAACAAACAAATTTTAAACGAATTCGATTTTAAAAACCAACTTCCCAAGAAAATCATCACCAGAAACTTTAATTAAGGAAATGATTCATATAAAAAAAACCACAATTAATAAAACAAGATATCACAACCTCAATTAATAATCAATATGTTAACCTCCTAACTCTAATTTTAAAAACCTTATATAAATTTTGTAAATTTTTTATAAATTAAATCTAAATATTAAAAAAATAACAAAAAAATCAACATTCCTTATAAATCTAAAATTCCTAATAACAAAAAATAAAATATAAATTTTTTAACATATTCTAGTTTTTGTCCAATACATTTTAAATAGTCCGATTACCAAGATTTTCTTCGAGGGCATTTTAAAAATTAAAAATTATTAAAAAAAATTGAAATAAAAACCAAATGTTTCATTTCATTTTGGCTTTTTTTTTTAGGCGAGTGCAAAAGAAAAACAGATCTCTTAGGACTGGCCGGCAACACTGTTGTTTTGGGCGACTTTGAAAAACCAGTGACGTAGGTTTTAGGCCTAACTATATTATCTTGGGCTTACAAGCAAAATGCAATATAATAAGTCGTCTATTTTATTGTCAAAGTTTCAAACTGTTTTTTTAAAAAATATTCAATTTATGAATGAAATAAACGTACTAATGAATAAAGAAATGATGTTTTTTAAAACGGTTTTGAATTTAATAATAAAAATACGACAAATTATAAGCAATTAATACGTTTCTAAATTTGATTAAACTGTTTATGAAAAATACAAGATTT
>JAHBCN010011870.1:8499-27957 GCA_019359885.1 Listronotus oregonensis
GTATTTTTAATATTTAAATTTTACAAGTCATTCCTAATATAAAATGTCTATTATATCCTATATCTATCTTTGATAGTTTTTGAGAAAATGGCGATTGAAATGTTCAAACGACCGCACATTATGCAGTTATAGGGGCAAACAATTTTCTCGAAAACTAACAAAGATAGGTATATGATATAATAGATTTTATATTAGGAATGAGCCGTAGAATCCAAATTTTAAAAAATATACAAGGTGTTGCATTTAGATTTTTAAAGTAACATTATTAGAAAAGTCAATTTTCGCAGCACTTCCGGTAAAGCCGGAACTAGTTTTATTATGACCCCCACAGATAGGGTCTTTAAAAAAAATTAATTATACATATAAAATTTTTATAACATTTATTTGTTTTCCCATAAAACTGCATAATGTGCGGTCGTTTGGAAATCTTCAATCGCCTTTTTCTCAAAAACAAGCAGAGATAGGAATAGGATATAATTTAGATTTTATATCAGAAATGATCCGTAGACTCCAAATTCCGAAAAATATACAGGGTGTTCCATTGAAAAAATCAAAGTTGATGTCGCTTCCGGTGAAACCGGAAGTGACAGAAACGTGCTATAATATCCAAAATTGGCATCCTATGATATAATATGTCATCCTAAAATTTGAAAGCCATAAGTTTTCATTCAAAAAAATAAAGGGCTGTGTAGTGATTTCGTTGTCACCCGGTATAGAATAAAACTTTTAGCACCCAAAAATAATCCTATTGGTCAAATAAAAATAAAATTCAATGGTAACGGACAAGCATATAATTGGTCACGGCCAAATTTTAATTGGTCGGTAAATCAACGAAAGAAATTAAAAGATTAACACTTAAAGGTCATATAAAATATAGTAGCACTTTAAAAAACGTACGAGTATCGACCACAGCTTAAAATACTGGGTTTAATCGACCTTTAATCGGTCACATAAAATCATTATTTGGTTAGCAGAGAAAAAAAAGTATATAAATTGTTATCATTAGTAAACCCATCTTAACTAGGATAATTGGTAAACCCTAGTTTGTAACTGGTCAGCCCTAAATGGACATAAAAATTTAATATAAAGCCTATAAAAGCGTAATATGGTCATTATTTTATATTGGAGTGCATTAATGAATTTATTTGGTAACTTTATTGAAGGGATTTTTACTAGGATAATTGGTCAGTCCTAACTTGTGAGTTTATTTCATACAGTCATTAAAATAATTTTAATATACTACAATCAAAATTCGTCTTAAAAGCTGATCTTTACTACATGAAGTTGTCAGGAGCACATACTTATGAAATATTATTATTATAGCTTATTCCCTTAATTTGGTCAAAACATAAGCAAATGATATTAAAACTATTATAACAAAATTAAAAAACACATTATTCCAGAGAAACAATTTTATTGCTTATAAAAAAAATAATAAACATAATAAAACATAACATAAACGAAATATCTTATTGCAAACATTATAACAGGTAGAACCTGTAGATAAAACTAACTCAACACATATCAATATTTATATTTACAGTAAAACTTTATCAACACAATATTTTGCAACGGAAACCCCCCAAAAAATCAGTTTCTTCTCCTTAAAAAATGTTCGAATAGATGTGCTTCTTACTCAATACATATGTCAATCCTTCTAATGATATTTTCACGGACATTAGATAACATGCCAGGTGTTATTGTTTGACATACATCCCTAATTCTATTCTCCATGTCCTGCCTTTTCGTAGGGGGTATGACATATACTCTGTCTTTTACATAACCCAACAGGAAAAAATCTAACGGGGTAAGATCACAAGACCTTGGTGGCCATGCAACAAAACCCCGCGGCCAATCCATCTTTGAGGATAATGCTGATCCAAATATTCTCTCGTCTCACGAAAAAAGTGGAGGGGAGCACCATCTTGTTGGAACCACATATTTTAACGTTCGTCAAAGTCTACTTTTGCCAATAGTCTTGGCAACTCTTGTTGCAAAAAAAATAAATAAGTAGGTCTGTTTACAGTTTCATTAAAAAAAATATGGCCCTATAATTCTGTTGTGAAGTATGCCGCATCATACATTAACAGACCAATGGTTCTGGTGTTGAACTCCACGCACCCAGTTTGGGTTCTCGGTTGCATAATAGGCATATTGTGCCTGTTGACAGCACCATTACTTTTAAATGTAGCCTCATCTGAATACATTAAAACTTTTAAAAAATTTCGGTTTCCTTCAATTTGGCCACGCAACCACTGGTAGTAAGTTACGCGCCTTTGAAAATCTTTATCGTGAAGTTCCTGATGTAACTCAATATGATAAGGATGGTATTTAAACTTGCGCGTTGTTCGGTTTGCTGTAGACTGTGACGTATCACACAGTGCGGCTAATCTACGACTACTACTTTGAGGATTCTCCCGAACTTGTAACAATATTTCGAGTTCTCTTTCATCATTTGTAGCTATTTTATTGACAACTTTACGTTTTAAATGATCCACACTGCAATTAAAACGTTCCATTAAATTTTGAAAACTATAAGTATAATCTTTCAGCCAAAAGACAATTTTTATCTGCGGCGCCCAAAACATAAATCATATCAATTAAACTACAGTAAAAACGCCTTACTTTAAAACTGATCTAATTTAATAGGCCTTTTCATCACAATTTTTTTTGTGCGCATGCGTTAGTATCAGCCATTTTTTTCGTACTGTTTTTTGTAAACAAGCATGTTAAAGGGCCTGTAAACACATAATTAAAATAAAAAAATACTAAGGAAAGTATAGTTATTGAAGAAAAGAAATACAAAAATAAAGAAAAAAGTGCCTTAATTAGCAAATAGGTTTTTTTAATCGATTATTATAATGATATCAGTACGAAAAGGAACGAAGAAGCGGTGTTGTTATATAGTATGTAAGAGTGATACACGCTATAAGTTATTTAAATACAATACAATTTAATTAATATAACAATTGTATATATGTGGTAGGCCTAATTAAAATAAAATTATAGATACTTTTTGTATAGTAAAGAAGTAATGATGCCTAACCTCTCAATCAGCTCACTTCTTTTTCCTTTTTAAAGACGTCCATGACATTTAAGCTACCTTTTTAATTGCGTACAATTATGGGCTTCAACTGAATTATAAATCAGTGAAGCACCATCAACAATTTTTTCCAGTAAATGATTTAATTGGGGAGATAATACTGCATTCCCAGCCATTGTCGATCAAAACAGTACGAAACTTTTGAATTGCCGCTATTTCAACATGGCGACTGCGCTTGCGCTTGTCACATGATGAAAAGGCCTATTGTTAATGTCATCCAGTATCAGTGACATTATTTTCATTTGTTTTCCATAGCCACTGGGATATATTGACAAAAGATTCTCTAACGAGAATAGAAAATCCAAAAAAATGAAAATTTTTCGAAAACTATTAGGAATAAGGATAAAATACCCTTTACAAAACTTGAAGAATTTTTGACTAGCAGTAAGATGACAGTAAAATATATAGGGTGCTCCATTTGAAAAAAGTGAGATTTTTCAATTAGAAAATTTTGAACCGAAACAGAGAACACCCTGTAAATGGGATTTTAAATATTTCATGTCACCATACCTTACTACAAAAGCCCATTTTCAACAAATTTTATCTTCAAGGCATAAAGCTACTTCGCGCAATCGTTGACTCACCCGGTACAATCTGATTGTTAATATCTCATTTCACAGTCGATACACGATAGACGTTTTTTTCAATTAGATAAAAGACACCTTTATTAACCCCTATATTTTAATCATATAAATCTTAAGAAAAGTCGTTCTACTAGTGAAGTACCTTAAAAAAAGAATAAAAATTTAATGATCAAGCGTAGCATTAACATGTTTCCAGGCTTTAAATAACCACCGACACTAAAGAAAAATAAAACGAAAATCTCGGAATATCCTCTCGATTTTCTGTTTCGTGCCACAAAATAAAAAAGTAGGAGTAAAAAGAGGGAAGTATTTTATCAAATGCTATATAGTTTCAAGAGGGTTGAGCGGCACAAAGCCGCTGTTCGAGATTGTATTGGCAACTTCGCAGTCACGCTTCGATAGAGTTCTGGCGGGAATCTATCTGCATGATTTTCGATTGAGTTCTATTATTTCTGTCAGCTATCAGACCCCTATCAAGTCAACGTAATGATTTTGCTTTTGTATTGTTTGAATATCGTGACATTTAGACCATAACGTTCCGAATTGAATTAATTTATAGTACGTTCTAAGGTTCAACGTCTATTGGGTTTGTTTTTTTGGTATAATTAAGTAAAATTAATTATTTAAGAGTTACTTTTACAATGTCGTGCAAATCCGTAGATCGAATCAAAGTTTAATTCCGAAAATATGACTTTGTTAATATTTGTACAATATTAGTATAGTTAATTTCGTCATGGTTAAGGTTTCTCTTAAATGCTAGATGTAAATATTTGTGTTAAGCAAAATTTTTTTTATTGAGTAATATTTTAAAAAAAAACTAAGGTAATAATATATTACGTATCAAGTATAGAAAAGCGGATGATGAGTAGGTTTCGCTTAAGTCCGACCGAAGCGAGGATTTAAATACCATACGAGTCAAGTAAATCACTTTTTTGACGAAGTGCAGATACTATTGTTACCTGTATACGGTTCCTATCTTAAACTATTGCTGATGAAAATGGTGACTCAATGATACGTAATCTTTCCTCCACGTCGATCAGCAGATTAGGTAACAAACTCGGTGACTCAGGACGATAAGGTTGGGGATCGGGATAAATAAGCCGGAGTGTGGCATTCTGCATTTAGCATTGATTGTATAATGTCGATTATTTAAAATTTGTAATATACGGGTTTTCGTTAAGTAAAGTCTTTATAAATAGTGTGTTGGCTATTTATTTCTAGTGATAGTTACTAAAAAAAATACTTTTAGGAAGTTGTGTTTAGTGTTTAATTAAATTAAGTTTAGTTAAATAACGTTTGGATAGACATCGCCTATAATATACTACGTAGTATTAAGTGCATATTTGAGTTAGTTTGTTTATTTTTTGTTAAGAAAAACCTTACTTTTACGAAGTAATCGTTTCGATGGTGGAAACTTTTACGTAAGTTTCAAATCTGTTAAATAGTTTACTATTACCCATTAAATTAATAATTATTTCTATTTATTCTTTTACGAAGAATAACTAACAAAATTTGTGAATATGGGTAAGAGGCATCGTGATAGATCTAGTAGTAGTAGTAGTAGTAGTAGTAGTACCAGCAGCAAGAGTAGTTCCAGCTCACGCTCAAGATATCGAAAAACTATATCAGAGAAGGACTCTAATAAAAGATCTGTCGAAAAATCATCCCTTAACGAAGGGAGACATAAAAGACTGACACCAGATAATTCTTCAACACGAAGGCGAGTAGATTCGCAACATTCAAGAAGTATTAGAGAAGGTGATTCTTATCCAAAAGGAAATGAACAAATACTGGTCCATATTCCCAATGATGTAACCCAGTCAGATACGACAGAATCTTTAGATATGAGGTCCTCATACGAAGAGCGAATTAAACGACTGGAAAGTATAATAAGAAACATGCCTCATCAAAGTTCAAATACGTCGAGACTTACAGTTCAAGCAGAATGTATCCTACAATTCTATCCAGAAAATGACATGACTGCTAGCCAATGGCTCCAAAAGATCGAGCAACTAACCACAACTAACCACAACTCAAAAATGTAAATTGTTGGGATAACATTACTACAATATACCATATGCAGTCACGCTTAGCTGGTATGGCTCGCACTTGGTACCATAGCCTGACATCAGTGAATCATACTTGGGAAGAAAGGAAATCTCTTATTACGAGGACTTTCCCAGATCATGTGGATTTTGCCAAAACTTTAAGAAAGATGCTAAATAGGCAGAAATCGAGTGATGAGTCCATGGCTATATATTATTTTAGTAAAATGGAACTTCTTAGGGCAGTTCAAATTACTGGGAAAAAGCAGTTTCTGCATCATAGATGGTATTCCAGATTTAACCATCCAGAATGCTGCCGAAGCAGGACGCTCGAGCGCCAGAAGCCCTTTTGACGTCGTCAAATGTACGTCAGGGCCCTACACCCAGCAGAACCCCTACGTATAAACACGATTTTAACCATCGCCATCCAAGGGAGCATAACAAGGATCTGCGCAACGTAATCGTCAAGCGTAAAGGACCAAATGAAAAAGGTGTTTCCAACATTACGTGTTTCAACTGCAAAAGAGGGAACATGTCCAGTCAAACTGTCCAGAACCCCGTATCACATGTACGAAGTGCCATTATTTGGGACATACGGCAGATCAATGTCGTGTACCTAGCGGACGACTGAACAAGGGTGAGCAAAAACCAATTTTATTACTCTCTACAAATTTTTCTAGTACCTGTTATTTTACCGATTGTATGATTAACGGTGAGCCTTTACGTGGGTATGTTGATTCGGGTTGTGCCGCTGTCACTATTAGAGAGACAGACGCAAATAATTTGGGGTTAGAACTGACACCTACTATGGTGCGTTTGTGTGGTTATGCAGGGGGCTCAGTAATTGCGAATGCGAAAACTTCCATTGAAATTAAAGTCGGCATGGCCACTGCGACTGTAGAGGCTTTAATAGTGCCTGATGACGTTCAAGAGGTGTCGGTTATCATAGGTCAACCTTTTATAAATACTGATAATATTACTGCTATTGTTTAACCAAAATAATTTATCGATCGAAGGCATTGACACCCTATTAGTAAGTAAAAGTTACACTAACTGCCACCAAGACAACAACAATCCCAGCCAAACATATGGGACATATAGCGATTTATTATGATGATTGTCTTGATGACGTTTTTATAGACTTGCAACAAAGACAGTGGGATGATAACTTCCATGTTATTCCGCCGTGTATTATAAATTTAAACAAAATAACTATTTACCTATTATTAATATGTCTGATAGGCCGATTCGATATAAAAGGGTAGGGAGTTGTAAGAGGAACTTCATGTTATGAAAACTGTAGTCCTTCAGTTGATTGTCTAATAGCCCAAGTGGAGAATGTCAAAGTATTTACGATACATGACCTTAAAGGACAAATCGACACGGATTTTGATCCTGATCAACTATCCAGCTTATTAAGAGTGCTTAACGAGAAGAGATTGTTTTGCTACTTTTTAAGAGAAGTTGGCAAAACAAACATCACAAAAATGTCAATTAAAATGACAGATAACGAACCGGTAACTTATAGACAATATCGCATGGCATTCACAAATCGGGAAAAAGTACACAGCATAGTTCAAAATTTGTTGGATAATGGAATAATCCGAGAATCTGATTTACCATATGCCAGCCCTATACTGTTAGTCAAAAGAAAAATGGAGAGGAGAAATGTGTGTGATTACAGAGTCATCAACCGCAAGACAATTAAAGATAAATTTCTCTACCGCGCATTGACGATCTCCTTGATAACATTCAAGGTAATAAGTTCTTTACCACGTTGGATTTAGCTTCCGGTTATCATCAGATTCCAATCGATGACGATTCTGTTCCAAAACGGCCTTTGTCACACCCGACGGGCATTATGAGTATCTTAGGATGCCTTTCGGTTTAGTGAATGCTCCACAGTATTTCAAAGTGTTGCGTTTGATTCTCTTCTGCTAATCACAACTGCTTCAGCTCCACAACTTACCCTTCCTAGACAACGGTTACGCAACACTGTGCTCCGACAACTCAAGTCGGCGTGGGGAGGTTCGTTTAAAAACTAACTCCGGATACCTAGGGCGCCACTAACTTGACAATGACAACCGTAAACCCAAGTTAGAAGGTCCTCAGATGTTCCTGAAAGTCTGAGAAGGAGGTAGCCTTGTGAAGTAAGGAAAACCACAAAATTGAAGCAAGTTCCAAATTTATTTTAAAGTTTGTTCTTTATGTGCCACTAGTAGCCTATTATCAGGACAATAATCTTAAAAAGTTTGAAAAAAAAATATGACAGTCAAGCAGTTTACAAAAGAATTAAAAATCAAGAATAAAGGTCAGAAAGTTGTACTAAGAGTAGTTTAAAAATTTGGATTACGTATATAAAAAAATAACTTATCAGTATTAAATAATAAATGGTGAGTAGCAATTACTAAGTATTAGGCGAAGATAAAAAAAAATAATTAAAAACAATTAACCAAGGTTTAAGGGCACAATCAATTTAAAACTACCATTACTATTAATTATTATGTTATATATATAAGAATAAACTTGTTAGGCAGTAAAAAATGCGATAGCATAAAATAAATAAATAATTAACCTAAAATCGGAAGTTGAAACGTTTAATACGTAAACGTATTAATATTATTATTATGGAACCCCCTTTATTACCCAACGTGCACACGTAGAGCTCACAACTGGGAAGTAAATAACCACACCATAAGTTACGTCGCTAACAAGTGCCGCTATATGTCTTAAATTACTAAGTAACCAAAAAAATAATGTCAATAACTAGAATACCAAAGGTAATCAGATAGTTAAGAAAATTTTAACAGGTATCAATATATATATATATATATATATATATATATATATATATATATATATATATATATATATATATATATATATATATATATATATATATATATATATATATATATATATATATATAAAAATCAATAATAATGGTTAAAAGAAATACCAAGGATTGGGTGGTAACAACCTAGTATAATAAAATAAACCAACAAGATATTAAAGTTTTGAGAAATGTTAATTTGAAATATGTTGAAAACTTATAAGTTAAACTGTAGTAAAGAAAAAAATGAATTACATATGATTAAATTAGTAAAGTAATGATACTACACCCAAATCCCTTGTTACACTAGTTAGATCTTACTTGGAAATTTAATTTAGGTTCTTTGTAAATACAGCAGGGTGGTTCTTCCTCACATGCAAAGGGCTACTAGTAACCGGTGGTGAATGCGCTGGGGAAATACGCTCCTATGGAAAACAACTGCAATAGCCAGGGAAAAACCATAAACTTCACTTAATAACTTCCAACTAGAAGTAATCAATACAATCCTGAATACTCCAGGAATCCAAAACTTCAATGGGTAACAAAAAAAACCCTAAAGAAAAACCATTCTTTAGTATTTAAAAATCACAGAGGCTTTATCACACGAGGACTCTGGTAACTTGTATCACTATACGTGTTTTACAGCTAGGTTTAAAATCAAAGTTTTAATTTAATGGGTAACATTTTTAAGAATGTTAAGGAAAACCCTTACGATGAGCATCGTAAGGTATACTACAGAACAATGAATATAATTATCAAAATGTCAAAACTGACCAGGATCTTGTCCAGGTTATAAAGTATCTGATATAGTTAAAAGTTATGATTATTTCTTTTTAAGGAAATACTAAATATGACTAATAAGACCTGATTAAATTATTCGAAAATATTCACATTAAGAGAAAGAGATAGTATGGAGGCTCGGATAATACCTGGGTCTAGACGTATGAAAACATGTTAGCTTAGAAAAACAGCATTTTGCTCTTTAAGAGATAAATAAGTACCTTACTGGTGAATAAAAATGGATAACAGCTTAATTTAAACAAAAAAGTCAGCCATAACCTCGCTATCAAAAGCATGTTCACTAAACTCAAAATTAATAATAAAGATATGTATAAAGTCATCGCCTTACCTCTACAGCTAGGGTTTTTAAGAAAATAACATTTACAAATGGAAGTGCCCCTTTCTTTCAACAAGCTCCAAAAACCATCCAGTAGTGCCCAAATCCAATCAAATGGCACGTGTTTCTGGACTCAAACGCAATCTCCAACCAAATCCATTTGGAAATATACTACGTTAACCAATCCAGACTTCAGAAACACTTAAAACGTTTATCTTCCAACGAATCCCTTTTAAAAGGTTGGTTTAAAACCAAAAATTAAATTGGAAAGAATAAACTTCGCACTACACTCCGTTCAAGAGTTAGAAAGTAAAAGAGGCCTTCCTTAGAGGAAAATTTAGTTTTATGGAAGAAACGTATTTTTTTTTCCAATCTACCGAACCTTAAGGCTCGCCTACTCAATCAGGATGCATGCACAAAGTGGCAATCCTCATGCGACAGTATTATTATTTCCTTGGGGAGAAATATGTAAAACCAGCAACAAAACTACTAAACATGGCATTCCGTACACACTGTAATTAAAACAACATCCCTCAATAACCAACTTGGCCGTAAAACAACAACATTAAAATTCCATCAGGTGTTTTTGTCGCGTTTCACGCAAATTACCCAATACATTGTGGACCCACCTGTAGCTGAACCACCTTTTATGTGTTAGACTGAAACGACCTCACGAGCCGGAAAGAAAGAAAGAGAGGGAATATGATCTAGTAACCCTCAATATAATTTGGGACATGACTGGTCGTTCTAACCGCCAACAATATTAAAGAAGAAACCAAACCCCATGTCAAAAAGGGAAAAAGAAGATTATCAGCTGACAGGTTAGTTTTGACGTACAAATCAAAACAATAAAAGTTTTAGGCATTAAATAAACGAAATACCATTTAAAATGTCCAATAAAAGGGGAATAATGAATGAAATATGGATGAACAAAACGCCTGATATGCCTACAGTTCATGAGTGTATAACCTGCAAGTATACACTTCTGTTTTTAGGTTAGTGTTATCTCCAGTGCATATTGAATTTTAGTCTGGAGTCCCAAAATAAAAGAACTAGAGGACAAATCAAGCCTTTCCAGGTGTAAAAACAATAAGAGCTTTATCTAGCCAAGTCACACGGCCTAAATTCACAACAGACTAATCTTAAAGAGTGAGGTGTCGAAACAGGTATGCGTACATTACCATGCATATATTTTGCAACTGAAGTAAGTACTAGTAAATCACATGTTACATTAATGGATTGAAAATTTAATGTAACAAAAGGACTATGAACAAGATCTTGGGCCTTGAGTCACGATGCGATGGTTTACATTGACGATGTACTAATCCCATCCAAATCAATTTCTCAAGGTCTAGAAAAGCTTTGCAGGTGTTAAAGCTCTTCAGAGCAGCTGGTATGAACTGCGTTTGACAAATGCCGATTCCTGCAGACTAAAATAGAGTATTTGGGACACGAAATTACCAACGAAGGAATTCGACCCGGAAATGACAAAATTAAGGCGGTGTTAGAGTTTCCACGCCCGAAAGATGTACACGAAATTAGAAGATTTTTAGGACTGACCAGTTATTTCCCAAAATTTATAAAAGGATTTTCCGAACTTTCCAAACCTTTGACAAATCTCACAAAAAAGAACGCTGCTTTTTCTTGGAATTCTGAAAGAAAAGCTTGTTAAGAGACCAGTTCTAGCGATGTATAATCGAACTGCACCTGTTACGTATTAGTATTATATACAGAGTATTTAAAAGGACAAATAAATAGGTTTTTCGTACACATTATACAGGATTTATTAAAAGGCATGTATTTTTGGCAAAAGTATGTTGATTTTAGTCCTATACAGGATGTTATTAATGCGTGTTTCGGTAAACGCGTTGTTCTATTAATACATTTAAATTACATAAAGGGTATTTAAAAAGGTAAGTTTTTCTGATATATTATACAGGGCATTATAATAAACAAAAATTTAACCATATAATTTGTAATTATATAAAGGATTTTTAGAAGTTATGTAATTTTAGCAAAGTGGAGGATTTTAGAATTATACAGGATGTATGATATTATGTGAGGGCTTATAAATTATACAGGGTGTGTAAAAGGGTAAATAAATTGGGTAATTGTCTCGAGTCCTCTCTGATTTTGACCAAATTTGGTATACGGGGGTTTTTGGGGCGCTGATTTACGAATCTGAAAAAATTTTTTTCGGCAACGTTTCGTTTTCGAGATATTCATCAAAGTTGAAAATCAAACTAACCTTATTTTCACTATATTCCCTTCTTTGTACATAATTCTTGATTTATATAAAAGTGGCACACAATATTTTATAAGCACCCTTTAAAACCTTATATTTTTATTTATTTTACACCTTTTTTCCATTAAATTGCGAAGCTTCACTTTAAGGACGCCATGATTTCCAGTTTATACATGGTTTTCGGCCAAACCGATCCAAACGTGGTGGAAGTGGAGGTTTGCAATTAAATGGAAAAAGTGTAAAACAGATTTTTAAAAAAAAAGTTTTTTAAAAAGGTTTTTAAAATATTATGTGCTAATTTAGTCTATAAATTTATTAATTTTTGTGCAAAAAGAAGAGGAAAGGATAAAAAGGTTATTTGGTTTTCAGGCTTTAATAAACGAAAACAAACGTTGATAAAAAATTTTTTAAAGATTATGTAATTTTAGCAAAAAACTCGTATACAGGTAAAATCGTGAGGGTAAATATACTTGTGTAAAGTACATAAATTGGACTTTTAAATACATTATTATTAGTATTACAAAGTTGTACATTTAAAATGCTGGTTTATACTGGATTTTTCTATGTGTTTTGGCAAACATGATTATTTTATTTTTTTGATTATAGGTATTATACAGTGTGTTTTGGGAAGTTGAATAAATTGGGCTTGCCTGGGCATTACACAGGGTATTGCAAAAATCACCAAAAAGTTGGAGATTCAGAATAAAGACGGAATTTTTAAAAGATTAAAAATTTAAAGCTAAAGCACGAAGGTTTTAGTGTTTTTGTGGATCTAATATACAGGATGTTTTATGTATATCTGACCCAAAACATGTAGAGTTAGGACATATACTGTAGTACAAATTAGGTTTTGGTACATGGTACTCTCCGGTTTTTATTTTTAAAGATTTATAATATACAGGGTATTTGAAGAAGTAAATAAATAAGTGTATCTTATATATTATACGGAGTACCTAGAAGAATTATATGCGACAGAGGTACTGCTTTTACGAGCAAACAATTTACGACTTACTGTATGAACTTGAACATTAAACGGGTTCTATGTGCTACCTCTACTCCACGGGCTAACGGCCAAGTGGAAAGAATGAACCGTTCCATTCTGTCTGCCCTTATGGCTTCTACTGATGACGAACGCCATTGGGATCAAGCTGTAAGTCGTGTTAAGTGGGGAATTAATACTACGGTTAATTCTACCACCGAAAAGTCCCCTTACGAGGTATTTTTCGGATACCGACCACGAGGTGTTAAGGATGCCTATTTAGCAAATGAAGTTTGCGATGACGAACGACCAGATCTGGTACAATTACGAAACAAAATATCCGATTTGATTAAGTCAAAGGCGGATTATCAGAAAGAGCTCTACGATAAAAAGCATGCTTCCTCTATGAAGTTCGAGGTGGGACAGCACGTTCTTGTCCGTAAAGCAAAAGGGAGTAACGAGGGACAAAGTAGAAAACTTGAGCCACGTTACAAAGGACCTTTTGTTATCACGAAATTATTGGATAATGACCGATACGTAGTTGAAGAGCTCCCTGGATCTAAACCTTCCAGGAAAGCTTATACGGGAATATGCCCATCTGACAGAATGAAATTGTTCATTACGGTGGTATCATCCGACGATGATAAATCTACAGATGAATAATTCCCTTCTGGCAACTTTAATTTCTTATAACTACATATTACTGACTATATGTTTCTTTTTGTTATTTTTAGGTAATGCTTCGCGAGGACGCGAAGAATTGTCAGGTTAGCCGACTGTTACCTGTATACGGTTCCTATCTTAAACTATTGCTGATGAAAATGGTGACTCAATGATACGTAATCTTTCCTCCACGTCGATCAGCAGATTAGGTAACAAACTCGGTGACTCAGGACGATAAGTTTGGGGATCGGGATAAATAAGCCGGAGTGTGGCATTCTGCATTTAGCATTGATTGTATAATGTCGATTATTTAAAAATTGTAATATACGGGTTTTCGTTAAGTAAAGTCTTTATAATTATTTTTATAACCAATATTTAGTTTACACTATTTATTCGCATTTTGTAGATAATTGTTAGTTTAGTTCAAGACATAACAAATTGTAATATTAAATTAAATTCTTGGTTACAAAGCACTCTTCCAGTAAAATTTGGAGGTCTTGGAATAAGAGATACATCCACCCTGTCTATTTCTGCCTTTTTAGGTTCAATCAATGACGTGTCAGGTTTACTTTCCAAAATTTTACCTTCCTATATTCTTGCGACAGTAGATAATGATTTCAGTAATTGTTTTGTAAGATGGTTATCTGTTTGCAATCTTCAAAATCAACCACAAGAATTACCAAAAAAACAGGAAGATTTTGACTTTTTAATTTGCCAAGCTCGTCACAAATATATTACAAACATGTGCCAGACAAGTGAAGATAAGGCACGTCTACTTGCCCTTCAGGCCCCTGAAAGTAATGCTTGGATTAACGCACTTCCATCTTCGTCCTTGGGAAATTTGTTAGATAACAAAACATTTCATATTTCCATCGCTCTCAGACTTGGTCTGCCTGTGTGTGGAGAGCACACCTGCGTTTGCGGCGAAAATGCTGATATTTATGGCCTACATGACTTAAGCTGCAAAAAAAAGCGCAGGGCGTTCTTCTAGATACAGTCAGATAAGTGACATTATCAAAAAAGCTCTGATTTTAGCTGAAAATCCTTCTGTGTTAGAGCCTCTTGGAGTTTGCAGAAGTGATGGAAAACGGGTAGATGGAATGACCTTAATTCCCTGGAAATATGGAAAACAATTACTTTGGGACGCTACTTGCAGCCATACACTTGCAAAATCCTATCTGGACAAAACTTCTAATTTTGTAGGTGCGGCTGCTCGTATTGCCGAGAATAAAAAACATCTAAAATATAAAGAGCTTGAAGAACGCTTTATCTTCATTCCTTTTGCTGTTGAAACTTTTGGTCCTTTGGGTGATGAGGCTAAGGGTTTTATTAATGAAATTTGCAAAAAAATACAATGCAAAAAATCTCGAAGTTTCAATATCCAAAGAATTGGTTTAGCTGTGCAACGGGGTAATGCAGCATCGGTACTAGGAACAATCCAGGAAGACCTAGGACTTGATGGAGTTTATAATTTTTAAATATAGATTAGGTTATTTATTTAATTTTAGAATATTGTTATTTGGTATTTATAACATCATATAAACGTAGTTTTTTTCTATTGCAAAAAAAAGTTAGTGAATAGTTATGAAAAAATCTAAAAAAAAACGTAGTAGCCTAACGTCGCAGTAACTTGGCAATCTAAACCCAAACAGGATTGTTATTGTTTTTATATTTTAGGTGTTTCCCGACTGTGAAAACTTGTTATCCTGGCCAAATATATTTAAGAAATTTAATAACGTGATTTGACTTTTATCAATGTTTTATTGACATTAACATTATAACTATGGAAAAATATTGTTATTAACAGGTAACAAAGAAAAACCCAAAATAATTATAATTATTTGTAACACTCTCCCCAGTGAAGGAATCTTCACTCTTTGTTTAGTCACAAATAGGAAATATAACAGAAAGAAATACAATAGAAACAGCAAAACGGGAACCAGTTGGAAATTGACATGAGCCGAGTTATACATCAAGTATGCAAATCTTGGATGTGGGTCTCTTGTACTTGCCAAACGGGGTTTCGACTTCAACGTTTCTAATGATTCCATCTTTGCTTATCTTGCTTTTTGTAATTAACAATGGTTGACAGCATCCAAAGAAACTTATCTTTAAAGAGCAGTAAAATCTAAGCAAGGGTATGAGAAAGTGTATAATATGTTCTGCAAGTAGAGAAACTCCAAGAGATTTAAAGGAATTAACGAAAACCTAATGCTGGCCTATTTTCAAGAAAAGGTAAGCTATTTTATAGGGTTAAAGTCCTGTTCATAGGTAATAATTTTATTATTTGTTTTAGGCGAAACTCTTAAAAGCTTCTAGTTTATGGGCTACATACTCTATGATTTAAAGCACGATACAAAACAATAAAATACGGATATTTTACGATATAAAAAGTAATAGTTACCTTGAAACCTCGAAAGGACAAATATAAACCTAAAAAATCCAAAGTTTTAACAATAACAAACGTCACAACGTTTCTGAATAAAGCTCGAGACGACACGTTTCTGTTAATGAAAGTAGTATTAAATTTTGGGCTAAATGGTGCATGCCGGCGTGCAGAATTATGTAGTTTAACAACTGAAGATATGGAAGATACTGGAACAATGTTGGCTGTAACGGTACGCGACATAAAAAAAAGAAAAAAAATGTGTATTTACCGTGGACTTAAACTGTTGGCATTCAACAAAAAATTGTGAAATATTTAAAATTTCGGGATTTTTCAAGTAACACCGATCATTTTTAAAAAGAACATTTTACACATTCACATTTCTTGCAGACAGTGGCCCTGATATTTAGGTTCTCAAACGGCATGGGAAATGGTGATCTACAAGTGTAGCTGAGGGATACGTAAAAGAAAGCATTGGTGATAAAATAAAAAATTTTAAAGGGATATGTACAGATGTCCAATCGGGACTAACCCAAAAGGTTTTAATAGGAATTGTAGTGATTAAAAAAAAATGATCAGCAACAATTGGTTGATAAATCGGGGTCAACAGTTATAAACTTTTCTAACTAACACAATTGTTCTTTTAATATTTATAGTCACACTGTTTAAAATAAACGTTTTTTTGGTAAATTGTGTTTTTATGAAGTTATGACCTGCGGTCGGTCTCATTTGATAATGTTCCGCGCAAAAAGTTGTGTTTTTTGCCCTTGTTGTGTAAATAACAATTTATGTTCTTTTAATAATGGTCATAGGACTTAAAAATGTATTATGGTCTAATGGAACTATTAGAGTACTCAGTCTAAAAATTGTGTCATTTCTACACTAAAAATGACGCTTAAAATAATATCACTATGACACGCCAGAAAATAAATATAATTATACTTGCCAAATAAGGGTTTAGAAAGTGCTAAATCGGAGATTATACCATTTCATTTAAATAATGCAGCAAATTTTCTCTGTCTTATTCAAGACGCCGAACACTTTGGAGTGCTTCTTAATATTTTATGTTATAAACCAAATATAAGGCATAATAAGGCATTGCCGTAGAACTATAAATTAAAAGTGATCTTTTTTATTAACTGATGCAGTTTACAAGATTCTGCACAATGGACTAGGTAGGTTTAAAGTGAGTGGACTTTTTACGCCCACCACTGTGACCGCTCGGTTTATTGTGGCTCACACCTTTTTATATTTCTTCCATTAGAATCGGACTTCTAATAAATCCGATACCAGATTGGGAGAGAGCTCTACATCTTTTCTTACTCGTGTCGCTACCGGACACGAACACAATGTGTTCTGGTGTCCCTGTCTCCTGGAGAGTATGACGTGGGTAGCTACCAGGGCCTTGTTACAGGAACCAGATGTTCTTTCTGAGGCCGCATCTTCGGCCTTATCCTATGAAAACGGTCCTATCCGCTTTCTGTTTAAAGCCAGGGAACCCTTTTTCCTATAAAGGCGGGTCTGTCCGCCTTCTGTTTGGATTCAGGAAACCCTTCCTAAGCACCTGTTTGTTCGGAATGGATTAGTCCTTCCCCGTGAACCAGGCGCCGGTGACTTCATGGGCCCCTTACGAAACGGATTCATCCGTTTCGGTCAGCCCACCTTTGTCTGTTTGTGACCTTATAAGTGTCACCTCTCCAAACGGATTTATCCGTTTCGGTCAAGCGCACCTTTGTCACTTTTTTCCTATGAAAGTGGTTCTGTCCGCTTTCTGTTTGGAGCTAGGAAAGTAATAGTCCACCACGGCAGAGCCCCGCATTACCGCAGTAAGGCTAGATACTCTGAGAGGTCGCCCTGTATCTCAGAGGCACCGTTGAAGACACCTGTTTAAGGCACAGGATGTCATTCACTCATCAGCACGGTATACTAACACCTTGAGTTAAAGCCTTGGGTTCATCCTAGCTTCGGATCCCGTTCCATACGCTAGCCAAAAGAGTTGCCGAAAACCAGCAACTCTAGCGCATGTTCCAAAAGGTCCTACTGGGCCCAACCACAACGATGATGTATGAACAAAGCGGTTGAGAAATGGACTAGATATGATGCAAGACTACAACAGTTAATAGAATACTATTTAACCGACATCAACAAAAGGAAGTTTGACACCTATGTATGTAATTTTACTGGATCTGCTTTTTCTTAAAGTGAGTAATAACTAAAATACAGGGTGTTAAACTTTTCATTTTGTTTTTTGTAGCAGATTAAAGGTTTTGCATCCAAAATTTTTTTTGCAACATTTTTTTTTTGTTCTTTTTAAAGGTATATATATATATATATATATATATATATATATATATATATATATATATATATATATATATATATATATATATATATATATATATATATATATATATATATATATATATATATTATATATATATATATATATATATATATATATATATATATATATATATATATATATATATATATATATATATATATATATATATATATATATATATATATATATATATATATATATATATATTTAAGCCACACTGTCGCTTCTCCATCCACCATGGAGTTTGACAGTCAATAGGTCTGCTTTAGAATCTGCCAACTGGGTGTGGCAAATTTAAAAAGGTAGCTATAGCTTTCGGGATGCTGCCAAACGTTTTGATACCAACGCCGTATGCAAATGCCTTTTCTGTTACCTAAAAAAAATTTCGTGTGATCCGTAAGTGTTGGATGCAGCGATTTGTATTTTCGAATAATCTGAACCATGTCGACTCCTTGAAATTCTCCAGATGTTACAAAAAATTCCCAGGAAATTTTTGTTTTTGTGTTTGGAATTTTAATATGGAAAAGCTTCTCTTCATCTTTGACGTTTTCGCATAATAAGGGTCATTTCTTGTTTTTTGGAGGCCCCAGTAATGCCAATGATTAGCTCAACTTGTAACAAAGAAAAATAAACTTAAGTATAGTTCGCTTAAAGTCACTACAACTTTGTCTTTTTTTGCAGGTATTTTTTGAAAATAGAAAAACTCTAGATTCTTACCTTAATAAGCAAAAATTTCTTATCATCAGCTGTGGTAAGGAACTGGGCAATTTCTCGTTTTGACAATATATTGCTTTTCTTTGCCTTATATCCCTCTCTTTTTTGTTTTAAGAGTGCTTGTAACTGTGCAAACTTGCTTATATCCAAATGGTTCTTTGTAGCGATGACTGCTCTGAGCATTGAATAAAAAGCCCATAGGCTGAAGCAACTGTATTTCGTCTTAAAATAAGACAGGAAAACTTTTTCTTGAAACATGATTTTGTTTTTAGAACACCAATCGACAAATTTTTGGTACACTCGTTCGTATTTTTCTTTTGATTTTGATGGCAACAGCGAAGAAAATGCCATTTGCGCCGTCTCTTCTATGTCGGAAGCACACATTCTACTTATTTCTGATTAAAATGACTAATTTTAGTAAAATATGGCCAATACAAAATTCTTG
>JAHBCN010011871.1:0-28094 GCA_019359885.1 Listronotus oregonensis
AAAGTTGAAAATGTCCATATTTTGTGGTGTTGTATTAAATGATATAAAACACTGTTTTTTACCATACAAGTTGTTTAATTGACAAGACATAAAACATGTTTTTGCCATAAAGATGATTATCATCGGCCTAAATACAACATAACTTATAAAAAAGATGTACAAAAGGCCAACTATTACAAGAAAAGTCCAGAAATTAAACAAGAGTCAATTTTCTAAGTTGTTTTTCTTTTGATGATTTTTATGTTAAAATAAAATTAAAGTTGGCCTTTTATAAATCTTTCCTATAACTTATGTAGTATTTAGGCTAATAATGGGGATGGTCAATGGTCAAAAGTTCTATGACTTGTCCAATAAAACAACCTATATGGTTAAAGACTTGGTTTTATTTCAGTTTATACAACACCAGCTCCCAACATCCTTTTACAGTTCAACTAGAGAGGCCCCGAACTTCCCGCTTTCTTCGTTTCTTTATTCTGCTACCCGCAGAAGTTTTTCCTTCTCCTCCCAGTCTTTAAATATTTAAGTCCCGTGGGAACAAACTCCCTCTCACCACACTTAAGACACCCACGGTACGTTAGTACTAAGGCCTCAGCCTTCGTGGACTGTCCAAAGATAAAAAAGACACAGAATATTGACTACTTTCTTAATTTTAAAATGTCATATCTCGGTTACTATTAATTTTACATACTTTACACATGCGCCCTTTTAAAGGTCCTAAAATAGGCTTTCTTTTCCATGCCATATTGTCCATACCAAAATTTATAGGAAAAAGTTATAGAACAAAGTCTAAAAAAACATTAAAAATTAGAAAAACTTCAGCTTCTTTTCTGTCAAGCTATACCTACCCATAAGTAAATTTACGTGTTAGAAAGTTATGAATCAAAATTAAAAGAACAAAAAAATTGTTTTTTTTTGCTCGACCACTGGCTCCAAATACACCGAAAATTGCGGATACTTTTTGCATAAGATATATTTCATCCGGGACTTCTGCGATTTGTCTTCTTGTCAATATTTTAGACTTTTTCGGTCAATATCCTTCACCCTATCGTTTTAACAAGGCAACTAGCTTGTAATATCTGCTTATGTCCTAATTATTTATATTCATCATCACCTTTAACATGAAGTAATTTCACCAGAGCGTAGACGATTTCCTTATTTTGGACTTTTCTTCAAAGTGCGCAAGAAGCACTTTTTCACTAGCATTCTTGCCACTAACATTTTTTTGATCATACCATTTTAAGAAACGATCGTATGTTAATTCGTATTGTTGCTTTGACTTATCAGGCATTAATTCAAAAGTAGCTTTATTAGCAGCTTTTTCGATTTCCACCGGAAGTAATTCATTTTCCTGATCACTTTCCATTAAACAAAAATTCGCGATTATTTGACTTTATTTGTCGACAAAGACAAATAAACAAATAAAGATTTTTTTACCTTAGCAACTTATTTCATAGATAAATTAAATTTTAAAAATAATATTAATGTCGACAATAAAAAAATCAATAATTTGGACTTCCAATGGTGTTTGTAGAAAAAATAGTGTATAATATACGAAGAAAGCGGGAATTTCGGGGCCTCTCTAACTAAACTTTAAACGGATGCATAAAAGTTGCACTACGTGTTGCTCTGTTGGGAGCTGCCAGAGAAGGAATTATACTGACCAACTCCTCTAAGCAGAAGCCGTGAAAATACCCATAGAAGAGCGAGAGATCCCCTACAACTCGACGGTGGGCAAGAGGACGAAACCTTTCTGTGAGCGTTGGATCATTAATAAGATAAATAGCTCTTCTTTGAATGGAGTCCCAAATGCTAAGTGTTGTAGGGGATGCCATTCCCCAGACATGAGAACAATATTCTAAAGAGGGTCTGATTTGGGATACATACAAAGTGTACAGATTGAAAGAAAATAAATATTTTCTGGCTCGAAAGAGGAGTCCAAGCTTTTTTAAAGCTGCCCAGGCTATGGATGCTAATTAATTATATATTTTAATCTTATTTATTTCTTAAGAAAAGCCGTTTTACGAGTGAACTACCTTAAGAGTAAACTGTCCTATAATAAAACAAAAAAAATAACAGTCATTTCTTTAAGTCTTGTTTTTAAGAAAAAAATTATTAATTAGTTTAGTTTGTAAACGTTATAACATTAATCTTTTCACCATTTTCGTATTGTTTGACATATGGATAATATCTCATTTAAACATATAATAGTTTTTGAGCAGAAAATTATTTGAAAAGTTGGTTACGTTTACTAAACAAATGGTTTTTAAAATTTTAGAAACATATATGGAACTGCATCAGCCTTCAAAATAAGATTTGTTTTTTTTAGCATTAAAAAAGAAAAAACCCTTTTAAATTTATTTCTTTGCTCAGCATTCGTTACCAACAACTAATTTTTTTTTCCACAGCAGACTTTCCGCTCCTCGTATTTTTTATTAACAATTCCTAAGGGAATAATCAACATATATCAAAGAGACAATAAAAAGAAGGAAATATAAACCGAAGGCATAAAATAATATTATCTTTTCTCTCTTCTTTGCTAATTATTTTCTATAGAAAATTATTTTATTATTTTATGAAGTGTGATATAAAGTTATTTGATGTGAGCCTGTAGACAATTGGATTTAAAAAAAAGCGTTATGTGTTTTCACAAGGAGCAATCAAAATGTGCTGTTTAAATATTAGGCTATTGTCTATGTACTATAAAAAGGAAATACAAAGAAGTTATATTGTTTTATAACTTCAATTTATGGTGAAATATGGAAAAATCGCGAAGTTCCAGTATTTTAACGGGTGCATTTTTGAGATAGGAGTGGTTTTGTCCACTTTTTGATATTTTAAATTTTAATTTAAATTCTAAGCACTTTTTGTACCGGGTGTTCCACTAAGAGAGGTAGTCGGCTATATCTCAGAAACTACTAATGGTATAACTATCGGGAAAAATTTTTTTAGATAAAAGTAAAGAGAAATTGCTGGAAATTATTTTCAAGTATGTGGGATGGCCGCAGGGGCGTAGGGTAACAACAAAACATAAAAATACATTTCTCAATAAAATATCAAATAAAGTGTATCAATAAGTGGTACTATTTATTCTTTAATGTTTTCTAAATAAAGAAGCTTCAGGTGTAATTTTTGTCAGTTCTAAATTAAAGTGGTGGGGGAAGGTTAAAGTTTAATTTAGAAAAGTGCTAATAACCCCCCGTTTGCTTTAACCAAATTTAGTAAACTTGGTCTTGTTAGAAGTGATTTTAAGCATTATTTTCAGTTGTATAAACTATTGCTACACTTATCTCACAAACGCCGCTAGAGGGCGTCAAGGTAAAAACTAACTTATTTTACAAAATTTCTTGAAAATTTTATATACAATGATATATACCCTTTAACATATTTTGATTAAGGAAAAAAATCCCAACAAAACGGCGAAAACCGCAATTTAATATCTCTTTTCAAACCGAATATATTAGAAAAATATAAATAGACATAGAGACGTAACGCATTTACAATTTTCTACCTAAGCCGATTTCTTTAGGTAAAAATTAAATTTATAAATTTTTACAAATCTAATGACATACCATAGTTTTTACTAATTTTAACCCATTTAACGATATTAGACAACATTAGATAATTACCAACCTAAAACTGTAATATTCCATTGAGCGTGGTCCTTATCAAGTTAGCTTTGAAAACAAAAGGATGCTGAAATGTCAAAAATCCAACAATTTTTATTTCAAAATATTATTTTTAGTGTTGTGCTATTGTGTTGTTTAAAAATATTATTTTTAGTGTTGTGCTATTGTGTTCTTTAAAAATGCCTTTGTTGCTTGAGGATTAAACTCTACATAAGCAAAAACGTTGATGACATTTTCCTCAGTTCTACGGCATCTGCGGTGTAAGGGGCGAAGAACACTTCCCGTGGTACGAAAGCGATTTGCTAAACAAGTGAACATTCTGCTGCCGCTGCCGTACCGGCCTCTCTAAGGATATCTCAATACATACAGCCTTGCAGCTATTGTCGCATTTTGCAGACAGTCAAACTAAATAGCAATAATATCAAGTGCTTCTTCAAGCAATAAAGGCATCTTTTAAAAACACAATAGCACAACACTAAAAATTATATTTTGAAATAAAAATTGTTGGATTTTTGACATTTTAGCATCCTTTTATTTTCAAAGCTAATTTGATAAGGACCACGCTCGATGGATTATTACAGTTATAGGTTAGTAATTATCTAATGTTGTATAATATCGTTAAATGGGTTTAAATTAGTAAAAATTACGTAGTATGTCATTAGATTTTGTAAAAATGTATAAATTTAATTTTTATCTAAAAAAATCTGCCTAGTAGAAAACATCGTGTTCTTAAATACGTTACGTCCCTATGTAGTATTTATATTTTTGCGAATATATTCGGTTTGAAAAGAGATATTAAATTGCGGTTTTCGCCGTTTTGTTAGGATTTTTTTTCTTTATCCAAATATGTAAAAAGGTATATATCATTGTATTTAAATTTTTCAAAAAAATTCGTAAAATAGGTTAGTTTTTACCTTGACGCCCTCTAGAGGCGTTTGTGAGATGAGTGTAGCAATACTTTATACACTTTAAAATAATGCTTAAAATGCTCTTCAAAAGGGAGACTAAGTTCACTAAATTCGGTAAAGCCATCCGGAATTATTAGCACTTTTCTAAATTAAACTTTAACCTTCCCCCACCACTTTAATTTAGAACTGACAAAAATTACACCTGAAGCTTCTTTGTTTAGAAAACATTAAAGATAAAAATAGTACCATTTATTGATACACTTTATTTGATATTTTTTTGAGAAATATTATATATTTTTATGTTTTGACGTTACCCTTACGCCCTCTAGCGGCCATCCCACAGATTTGAAAATAATTTCCAGCAATTTCTCTTGGTCGCTTTTATCTAAAAATTTTTTTCCCGAAAGTTATACTATTAGTAGTTTCTGAGATATAGCCGACTACCTCTCTTAGTGGAACATCCGGTACATAAACGTTAATGTGTTCAAAAATTAAATTTCCTATCATCGAATTGTCATATATTTAACCCAAAAAATTTTTTTGACAAACATATTTCAAAAACGAAGCAAAAAAGAAATGTGTTTTTTTTTGCTTCGTGGATGGAATATATCTTACGCAAAAAGTAACCGCAATTTTCGGTGTATTTGGAACCAATGGTCAAAAAAGAATGTGTAATTTGACATTAAAAAACATCGAACATTTGGGAACTTCACTAATTGTGCATAAACCAGACACAAAAACTAATGTGTAACGAACCTTTGTAATTAGTGGTACCTTGTATATGGACTAGTATAAAAAGTGCATAGCCTTTCGACCAGTGAATATTAATCATTTAAGAGTTTTATAAGATGCTTAAAGAATAAATGTGCCGTAACTTCAGTTGGAATCAACAAATTTGGTAAAATCCCTGCCCAAATGGCTATTTGCCTGATTCCCATCTTTACACTGGACATTGCTTCTGATGTTCCTTAGCTAGTTTGTTGGCGGACTCTGGTGCTAATCTTATTACAATTAAGAGACATGGTGGATGGAAGTCTAGTACAGTAGCAAAGGGTTATATAGAAGACTCTCTACAAGAGAAAGAGAAAATTGCTGATCAAATTTTGTCCAAAACTTTGGTAGATGGCATTGCTTCCTGCCTGGGTACATATCTTACCAAAGTTAATTGTGTAACAACCAGGCCCGAGCTGGCCCGGGGGGACAGGGGGACAAATCCCCCTGCGCCATCGCCTTCAAGGTCATACGGCGCCCTTACCCAGTAAAAAAATTGTGAATTTTTGTGGTTGTTTATCTCCTATAATAAAATAGACTTTTTTACCTCCTTTTCAATAAAGAGTTTTTGAGTTAACTTTAATAATGAAAAAGAAGTTTTGCATATAAAACATTTTGTAATTAAGTTTTTAAGTAAGTTTAGTTTTCAACCTAATTAATTTAACACTAGTGCTTTATTTAAAGCTAATTGAGGGATATTTATGCAACTCAATATTGAAGCTTTTACTTTAATGTAATATGTTACATGTTATGATATTTCTTAACATGTAACATATTAAATAAGACTGCTCATTAGCAATCTTTTTATCGATGTGGTTTGTTACAGGCATTTTTATAATAGCTCATTACACCGGCACATGAAAAAAAAAAAGGTCTGTGCATTTGGCCAGACTCATCCATCTAAGTATTTTGATGCGCTAAATCCAAATCTGAGGTGCGTTTGGCCCATATACCCTCAACATTTTGAGTAAATTGCGAAAAACTGCTAGAAATTTTCTTAAGCAAGATTAAGTATATTTCTATGTATTTCCATACGCTAAATCTAAATGCGAAGTCCACCTGTCTGTACATACTCCAAATTTACATACTTGATCAAGTTCAATTAAAAAAAATATCATAAGTGTAATTTTTCGCAATTTTTAGCAGTTTTTTGCAATCTACTTAAAATTTGGACAATGTACGGGCCAAATGAATTTCGGCGTATTAAAACACATAAACATACAATCGAGTTCAATAAAAAAAAAATGTTTTCATAACTGCAATTTTTAGCCATTTCTAGCGTTTTTTTGCAATTTACTTAAATTTGGAGGGCGTACAGCCAAACGAATTTCGGATTTATCTTAAGAGTATTGAAATACATAAAAAATACTTGTTCGAGTTCACTAAAAAAAATCCTTTTTATTGAACTCAACTGAAATTTTTAACTATTTTTAAGCAGTTTTTCGCAATTTACTCAAAATTTTGAGGGTGTATGGGCCAAACGGACCTCGAATTTGGATTCAGCGCATCAAAATACATATAGATGGATGGGTCTGGTCAAATGCACAGAACACTTTTTTTTGTGTGCCGGTGTTAGAATCAATTTCCTTATCTCGAGATGGGTTATGGTGCGCCATTAGACTCCTACTCATGTTTACATTTTTCCGTCCGGTCCGGGCCAATTCTGTGATGTTATGGGTGCCCTCACGACTCCCTGTCCCGCGCCCCTTAGAAGTACCCAGCACGGGCCTGGTAACAACCACCAATGAGATTGGCCATGGAGTTTCTTATTTTAATTGTATTTTTAGTAATTGTACTTTTAATTGAATAAATAATTTATTTTGATGGAAGTATTACTTTTCTGTATTTTTTATCTGTGTTAAAAGTAAATCACTTTAAGCACATGTGCTAAAAGTAATTACTTTTAACACCAGTGTTATAAAATGACATTTTAGACACTGACAGCATGCACTAAAAATAAAATTTTTACTGAAGTTTGTAGAATTTTTTTATCGTCTTTAAACGAAATATTAACTATCAAATTATGCATAATTAACATTGTCGATATCTGTCATATATAAAAGCAATTTATTTATTTCAAAATATCTCAAAAACGGTTTATACTATATTTTTGAATACTACTGCAATATAAATCAAAGCGTTAGAAAATTGAAAAACAAATATACATAGTTTAATTGTTTTGTTCAAAAGATATTAATTTTTAAAAGTTTACATAGGTCTGTTTGTTATTAAAAACTAGTGTACACTATTTTATTCTTTTATTACGCAATCGCTCTTATCGTATTTTAGGACTAGGTGGGTCTAAAAGTGAAAAATAATGTTAAATATTACTGAATAACGAACAGACCTTATCTGTTGTGTACAGTTTCCTAAAAACATAATACTTTTAAGCATTGAAAATCTGTAAGTTCTGGTAAAGTGTATTTGATTTAATTTGGAACACCGCTAAATTTGTGGTCCATTTAATATACTGCATCACGAATTAAACTAAAATAAAAAAAATATGTAATGATCCGCACTGGTACTAATCCCGGCCCGTTCAAAAATGAATTTTTGTTTGAGAGAGATGGGCGAATTCGGCGCAGATGGCATGGTAGAGACGAAGATAAAAGATGTTCAATATAATATCGATTTGACTGGACTGGCAGGGCATTATATATAAGGCAATACTTTTGTCTAGGACTGTCGCGAGTGATTTACATTAATGTACCTTGGGTTCCTTAAGTAAGGTAGGAGGCAGATTATTACCACAAGACATAAAGATTGAAAAATTAGAAAAAAAAAGAGAAATAACTTTACATGATGGAATTTTACATTCAAGGATTAAGAAACAAACAAAGAAAGGTCGTAGTTTTTTCCAGAGAGTAACATGCCAGATTTGTCAAAAGCCTTTGATATATCAAAGTATCATGAATTCAGCTGTTGCTGTAGATTGTGGTGGAATCCCTACTGGTTGTCCGGTATACTTTTGGCTTTTTCCAAATACCTTAAAAGTTGGAAAGGAACACAAAGGACAAATATATGGGCCTATAGTTATAAGGGAGAGTTTTAGATCCTTTCTGGGATATAAGTTGCTTACGTGCGGCCTGTCAGTTTTTATGAAAAATACCCGTGTCATAAAAAATTCAAAAGAGGCAAGCTAATGTACAAGTCCAGCAGCAGGACTCGGGGCTGACATATTAGCTATTGCGTATTAGGTCCGTCCAATTTTAATACCAAATATTATTTTCTTAAAAAGAACAAGTTGCCCTTTAACATTTAAAAAAGGTAATTGTTCGTTAGTGGGGCTCCACCTATTTTTGGCCATAAAAAGTCAAAAAATAGAGATATTGACAATGTTTGTTTTTATTTTGTTCTATTTTACGGCGAATTTACGAATTTTTAAAGAAACAACCAAAAAAAATTGGTATTTTACAAGTATTTTGTCAATATAGTTATTTTCCTAATAAGTGCGAAAAGTGATACTTTTGCGCACTCCAAAGCAGTTAGACGGGAGCAAAGCGAGCAAAGAGCAAAAGTACTTTGGAAGTATTGGGAACAATTTTTTTTTCTACTTAAAATCCTTTATTTACAAGCGTTTTATTAAAGAATAGATTATTAGAAATATACGAATATTCCAGAAAAATTTAAAAAAACCAAAGTAAAAAATTTAAATTTTTTAAAATTTTAAATTTTACAAAAAAACTATTTTAATTATTATTAAAATATTAATTTTAAAAAAACAATTAGTTGATGTTGAAGGTTTATGGCCGATTTCAAATTTTTTTGAACGTCGATTATGGTCGCCGCTCGATGTTAAGACGAAATCTTGTGTTTTAGCTGTTGAACAGAACTTTTTATCGGGCCCCTTTTAGATTTTTTTGGTTGTTGCAGTTTAATTTTTTTTTTTTAAACCCCTTTTTACCGTTGATTCTTCAATGTATCCTTGGGGTACCTTGTTGATTTCCAACCCCCTTTGGCTTTATATCTATGACCCTTTTTTCGTTCAATAACGTTGCGAAGTTTGGGGGCCGGTATTACTTTTGGTTCGGCAACTTTAAAAATGCTCCCATCTCTAAGCATCTTCCAAAAGTATTGATCCAACGCATTGGGAAAATTCCCCCTTTTTAAATATACGAAAAACCGTTGATGTGTTGTCGGTGGCTGTAATGCTGTAATACTTGATATAAGAACAAATACTTTCCGTCGTTAATCTTTCAGACAGGACGAAAGCACGTGAGGTATAGTTTTTGCGTCTGGGAATGTTCAAGAAATTTTTAGGTTGCCTTTTATCCTCGATTGGATGTTTTTATTTTTGCGAGTTCTTCTAGTCTGCAGGCGCCAGCAAGTCCGAAAACAGTCGCAATTTTTATCAAAAGATATATTTTATCAGGTGCTTCATTAATAAATGTAGATATTTCTTCTTTTGAAAAAATCCTTGACTTTTTGCAACCTACATTTTGTTTCTTAATAAATGCTGCTAACTTATAAAACTTGCCGGTATCTACATTTTTCTTGATCTTTAAAACACTTTTCAGCATGGAGTATTTTGACCATAAAGTACTTGAACTAAATTCCTTGCTTAATTTGAAAAAATAGGCTAAAAGTACCTCCTCTTTTAAAGTTCTAACGCCTTTTTCTTCACACCATGTTTTAAATGAATTATACTGTTTCTCGTACTTTTCTTTTGATTTTGCCGGCAGGAGCTCTAAGTTGGCCAAACTTCCGGCTTTAAAAACATCGTCTGGCCATTCTTCCTCCATTCTTTGAAACTTATTTTAAACTTTTTACCGAATTTTTTGATGCTTTCGTGACATTAGAAAATGTTTGTACTTGGTTGCTGCAGCAACAAGAAAAATTCTTTGATTTTTTATTGTTTAGCATGGTGTCTATAAAATACATGGTGCATGGAAAAATATTAAAATTATATTAAAGAAAATTGATATGGAATATTTACTAAGCGCCAAATGTATCTAAAATTCAATAAAGCACAATAAAAGAATATGTAGAACCCCTTTTTTTAAATATTATTTTATCCAGAAGTTATTAATACATTAAAAAATCGACCATAAATACGGCAAATATGCAGAACGAAAATGCGTGCGCAATGAGTTTCCATGCGCAAAGTTAAACTTATCGCACTCATTTGCGTGCGCAAAGTACACGCAAGTAGAAAAATACATCCGTTGATGTTTGGCATTATCTAGTGATTTGTTTTATATTCTTCATGTAAAGACAAATAATAATAAAACAATGTTTATAAAACATTAAGTTTTGGATTTTTTTAAATTAAAAAAAAATATATACTTAATCAAAAAATTTACCTTTTTGATTTTTTTTGAGAATAAAAATATTTGACAATTTGATATTACATCCCAAAAAGTAAGGCCTCAATTCTACACAATTACCAAAAAAAAACTACTTATAGTCAATTAAAATACTTTTAAGGGGGTATTTTATTGAAGAGGCATGAATTTTAGGTGATTTTCGAAGTGCCTTAAAAAAGGCAATTCATATTTTTATTATCCATTTTTTAATAAGTTATTTATTAACATTACTAAAAAAAACAGAAAAAAAACTTGAAAATTCGAAAAAATAGCAGCTAATGAAGTGGGGGTCTCAAAAAACAAGATTATCAATGTAGAGTTATGTCGCAATGTTCAGAACTACGGAAAAGTTAAAAATTTCCCAAAATGGCGGCTGTCTGAAAAAAAAAACAATTTTTGTACCACTTTTTCGAATTTTTTAAAAATAGTAAAAATTGAAAAATTGGGTATGCGGATAGTTCCGGACTTAGACTAGTCTATAAAGAAGATTCTCAAAAAATTTCAAGTAAATCTGTCCAGTTGAACTTGAGAAATCGTGGGCATGGTTACGGGCCAATTTTTTGAGAGTAGGGGTCCACTTCATCAGTTGCTAATTTTTTGAATTGTCAACTTTTTTTATTTTTTAATGTTTTTCTGTGTTTTCGTAATGTTAATAAATAACTAATAAAAAAATGGATAGTAAAAATATAAATTGACTTTTTTTATCGTGTCTCCTTTGCCATTTATCATAAAAACGTTTAATTAATGCGCAAAATTATATTTAAAACAAAAAAAAACACCATCCTACATCTGTTTCAATCATTTTAAAGCAAAATAAAAAAACAATAAGAAAACCGACACTCTCATTTTATGATGCAAATTTAAAAAAAAAATAAAATAACTAATACAAGGCAATAAAAATGTAATCTATAATGCAAACAACAGACATACAATGCAATAAAAACGATTAACTTTTTTGGCCTTTGATGCACCTTGTCCTTTGAGCTCTACAAAGCAGTTTTTGTAAATCCTGCAATACTGCAATTTCTGCACGTAAGGTTCAATGTTCCAATTTCTTTTATCCCTTTACCCTTGTTCTAGATCGTTTTCATAAAAGCGTCTAGACCAACGGAAACAAGCTTAGTAAATATCTAGTCTCTTTTATAACGATACTGATCCTATTATTTCCCTTTATTCCTACATATATGTAACATAATACATACAGTGTTTTTGAAAAGTCTCGGAACGGCCTTTGCAAACGACAAAAAGGAGAAGTGTAAGAATTACTTCTTTAAGAGATTCGTAACACGACAAATTCGATGACTATATCTGCAATGTTGCTAAATATACAGTAACGGCCATTAAATCTTGGGCAATTTTTTCCCTTTCGTAAAATAGGCATATACCTTCTACTGAATATAAATACCTGTTAAAAAACCTAATAAAGGAACAGGTGTCCGTTGTCAGTGTCTAAAAATAGTTTTTAAAATGCCAAACTTAACTTTGGATCAAAAAGTATTGATTATTCATTATATTGAGCAGAGAGGTTGGCCAGAAAAGGATGGGGCGGAAGAGCTTAACATCCCAAAGAGTACTATTCGTTTTTGTTTAAAAAAAATAGTAGGGAACTACTTTGAGAGAAGCGCGCCTAGCTAACGAATTATGAATAAGACAATTATTTAGTTAATGTTTTCAGAAACCAACCATTTAAATCTGTTGTTACAGTAAAATCGGAAAGCAATTTCCCAGCATCAGTTAGAACAGCACGGCGAAGAATAAGACAAATATCCGAATTGCGCTGCCATCCGGAAGCCTTAAAACCGTTTTTAACAAATGCAATCAAAGAACAACGCATTGGATTTGCTCTACAATTTTACTTGGAACCTTCGATTTTTTGGGAAAATATAATATTCACCTATGAAAAAGTGTTTCAGTCGTGCTACAATGAGATACTTAGGCCCCAAGGAACACGATTTGATGAAAAATATATCCAAAAGGACAAAAGTAGTGGGCGATTTTCGGTAAATGTATGGGGGTGGCTGAGTGCACAAGGACTTGGTGTATGTTATTTTATCGAAGGAAAGTTCAGTGCGAAGGTATATATAGATCTTCTACAAAATATCATGTTTCCTTCTATACTGGATCGAATTCCGGACAGAAATTTTATATTTCAGCAAGATAAGTGTCCCGTTCATACGGTCCGGTAAGTCGATGAATGGATGAAAGAGCAGCGTGTCAGGGTTTTACCGTGGCCAGCACCTTTTTTTTTATGTTGGGACAGTCCACGAAGGCTGATGCCTAAGTACTAACGTACCGTGGGTGTTTTCAGTGTGGTGAGAGGGAGTTTGTTCACACGGGACTTAAATTTTTGGAGATTGGGAGGAGAATAAAAAACTTCTGCGGGCAGCAGGTTCCATAGTCTTGACACTCTAGGAATAAAGGAACGAAGAAAGTTGCACTACGTGTTGCTCTTTTGGGAGCTGCCAGAGAAGGAATAATACTGGCCAATTCCTCTAAGCAGAAGCCGTGAAAATACCTATAGAAGAGCGACAGATCCCCTACAGCTCGACGATGGGCAAGATGAGGAAGCCTTTCTGTGAGCGTTGGATCATTAATAACACGAACAGCTCTTTTTTGAATGGAGTCCAGAATGCTAAGGGTTGTAGGGGACGCCATTCCCTAGACATGAGAACAATATTCCAAAGAGGGTCTGACTTTGGATACATACAGAGTGTACAGATTGGGAGAAGAGAAATATTTTCTGGCTCGAAAGAGGAATCCAATCTTTTTTGTTGCTGCCGAAGCTATGGATGAAATGTGTTTGTGCCAGTTGAGGTTATTTTCAAAAGTAACGCCGACTAGATTAAACGACTCTTTGTTCTGCAGAACTTGGCCGCTCATATGTAAGGGGGTGAGCATTCGCAATTTTTCGCGACAGCAACGACTGTGTTTTTGAGGCATTAAATTGAACACAATTTTTGGCGCCCCAATCCAAGATAAGTTTGAGGTCTTGTGAAATAGATATTTGCATTGACCTGCGCTTGTTTTCAAAATCAAAAAATTTCACGGTGGCTTAAGAAATTGAATACTAGAGTGGAGGGGTATAATCGTCAGCAAAACTATGAATGGGGTTGATTGTGAAAGAGGAAGATCGTTAATGTGTAGAAGAAACAGCGTGGGTGCCAGCACTGAGCCCTGGAACACCCCAGCATTAATTTGGTAGAAGCTGGAGGAATGACCATCTACACTAACTGATATCCGACGATTAGAAAGGAAACTGGAAAGCCAAGAGCAAAGTTTAGGTGGGAGACCGTAAGAAGGAAGTTTGTTAAGAAGCCCATCATGCCACACCTGATCGAAAGCTTTGGATATGTCAAGAGCAACGATCTGGGATTCACCAAGAAACTCAAGGGACTTGTTCCAGTTGTGTGAGACAAAGGAAAGGAATAGTCCGGATTTAAATGTTATGGAAAATGTTTGGGACTTATTGGCTAAAAAAATAGATAGGAAAATAAGTTTAGACCGCAAAATGTAATCGAATTTAAAGGGTAAAATTTTAGAGGGGTGAAATGATTGAAAAAAATTTGATGCCTGGAAAACAAACTCTGTCTTAGAAAAAAAAAAGGGGGGCAATAAAATATTAAATTTGTTTGGAAGGATAATAAAGTTTATTTGAATTTATTAAATTTTTAATTAATTTATTAATTTTTGTTTTTATAAAATATAAATATTTTCTTTTACCTTTTGCTTTATTTATAGTAATTAAAAAGAAAACAAGGTAAAAATGACGATTTACAAAAATTGGCAGAAAGGTCAAAATTTGACAAATTTTTTGCCCAAGATTTAATGGCTGCCACCGTACACTTTTTAAGATAAAGTTAACAATTTCCCATTTTTAAATACTAAGCTTAATTATAGGATCAAAGCGTGAAATGCTTAATAGTAAATGTTACAATTATTTTATTAATAGATATTTACAAAATTAGAGTTAATATAAAAATATAATTTATTGCACTAATATCCTAACAATTACTAAAATTAAATTATATTGTTAATAACCTGATTTTTATTTTAATGTTACTTTAAATTATTTTGTTATAATGGATTATTGGATCAATTATATCTGAGAACGTACGCAATAAGAAATTAAACTTTACGTGTTCTAGCGTTTTTGCTTAAAGCTAGTCCTTAAATGTTTAGCCAATTTGTCCACTATTTTACAAAATCACTGTATTTTTAATAAGTTTGCTTTACTTTTTCGGCTCATTATAAATACAAATTAGAAATAAGGTCCAAATTGCCCAAAATTTTCAACAAAAATCATTTCACCATTTTTTTTACATTACTGCTGTTATTTTCTTGCAATTTTAATTTTTCTTCTCCAGTTTTTATTTCCCTTACAAGAATTAAAGTAACGACCTTTTATAATGAAATATTTGATTTTTAGTTGCTTTTTACGGCCTGAAAACAAATTAAAGACCAGAAAGCTTTTAAAGCTAAATGTTAAAATTAAATTCCATCGTTGCTTTAGGCAATGATGGTTTTAAATCTTCATAACTCCATTTTATGCTTTTAAGATATTTCGGAACGTCTATCAGCTACTTGCAATGTGTTTTATTTTAATTTTTAGCATTTTAGGCAATATTGCATTTAACAAAAAGTAAAATTGGAAACCTCATGACACATATTTCACGAAGTGTTTGATTTGAGTAAAAATTTTACATAGTAGTTTCGATGGGATACATGAGTAAGTAATGGACTGTTTGCCTGACCTACGTAGGTACACCCAAGGAAGTTTAAAGGTGTATGAAAGCCCATTACTGTGGAGCAAAATTGGCGTGCAAGACAGCGGGAATGGGGGGATTGGCCCCGCGGAGTTTGCGCAATGAATAGTAGGTCAGGGCCGGACTTCCATAATTCTTTGTTACTATCTATAAAGTTGACATTATCAAATGTCAAATTCAAACATTCACTGTTTTTTTTTAATTTTTGCACAAAATTGTTGGTTATTAAACGATACTATATAGAATATTTAAAATTATTGTGTAATATTGGATTTTATATCATCTGGTATAATATGGAAAAAATAGATGGCGCCACTTTACAGCCTTCTATTTAAATGGTCGATATTTTTGGAAGTTTTGTATTTTTAGCAAAAATCTTTGTAAATAAATAAAACCACGATTTTTAAAAATAAATTTCAAACATTGTATGATAGTTTCATGTACTTATCACTGATTTTGTGATAAAAGAAGGGCAAGATAGTGTAAATGAGTTTAATCTAATCCTAAGATTCTGTTTGTACATTAGAAAGTAAAAATTTGTATAACTGCTATTTAGGCATATACTTCTTACTAATAACAAGCATTAATGAGACAGAATAACAGTGGTTAAAAATATTTTGTAACCTTTGGTACCTAGGTATCCATTGTAACAGTATCCGTTAAATATTATGTGTCTACAGTATGTCGAGCTTAAAAAGTTGATAATGTATGATTAAGAAACCAAAAATCTAATTTCTTTTTAAACAAATGCCGAAAAATCAATAAGGAATTTTAACATAAAATTGTACTTTCTTTTATTCAATTAGAGGCACCTGTATATGTTAAAACTTGCCTGGTCTGCCCAGTTATTAATAATTTTGGTCCTTTAAAAAAATGTACTAAATTATTAAATAAAATAAAAAGTACCTAAATGTAAACCTTATTTATTTTTAATAATCCACAGAAATACACAAACATTGTGGAAATCATCTTAAAGATAGTTAAGATTGCCTTACTTTTCTCACTGCTATTTCCTATGAAATTTTCTATTATTCATAATTGATGTATTATTATTTATTCGGTTACCTAACATTAAGTCTCATAAAAAGCACCCAATTTAAATATAAGAAATACTCACCTAAAGTAAAAAATGCCGGGTATGTTACCCTTGGATTTACAAGACAAAACCATACAACCTCTAGTCATTTTGTTACGATATTATATGTAACAAACAATAAACACAAAATTATAGTCACAATTTAATAAACACTAATCACTAAAATAAGGTTTTATCAATCCAAAAATCTTCTGCAACCACAAAATATAATCACACAAAGCAAAACAATCGAGACTAATACGGCGCAAAGGGCACAAACCACAACGAAAATGACGAATGATGAGACGACGACGGTTGATGGTACAGCGCGGATATAGTTTCATACGCGCCGCGCGCGCCTTGCACCAGAAAGGGTACTCCGGCTAAAAGTATAATGTGTTGCCTAACAACACACTGATTTATCAATGTGTAAGTAGGCAACACATTAAATTATTTCGTGGAATTTTGTTATTGCGCAGAATCGGCGGGGCCAACTCTGACAGTTATTTTCATACTGGGCTGGACATTTTTTAATCGAATGAGCCATAGCATTGGGCTTCCATACACCTTTAAACTTCCTTGGGTACACCCTGTACGCGCAATTTTTATTTTCATGATTTCCAATTGTTTAACTCCGGAAAAAGTGATTGACTTTTTGTAAATATTTTTAATACGTTTAATTAGGATGCTATCAAAATTGGTTTGAATCAAAAATGAACATCCTTCAAAGTAATTGCCTTTTTAATTTTTATTCCAAACCAACTTTACTTTCGAATTGTCTTTGTTGGCTTTTGAAGCAAACACTTTTTCTTCAACCATCAGTAAATCTTTTATTACTCTACTGTCTAAGTGACCGCAAAGTTTAATTTTTTCTTCGTCAGAGCTTTGTGTGTTATTACAGTAACATAGATACAAACAAATAACAAAACAGGCGTGAACAACTCAATATTTATTAGACTAAAAACAAAACTAATATTTTTATTTAATATTTAATTAAATATTTAATGCACCTATTTAATAACCACTTATCAATACGGAATTATAATAAAATATATATTATTGTTGACATGTCCACTAACAGTTTAATGTTACATTACTATAGCAACTATTCACCGGTCTACGCCATCTTGCAAGCCCACTTATCTTTAATAACTATTACTATTAAAAATAGATGTTTTGGCATTAATTTGTCGATGTTTAAAGAAACAATAGCATATTTTATTTGTTAGAAAAGTTACTTTTTTAGGGCTTGCTCTCTATTAACAACCGAACGAAGTGAGAGTGCACGAGAGTGCCATAAAAAGTATTGCTTTTTCTTCAAATAAAAAAATATACTATTTTTGGTAAAACATTTTTTTACACCTTTCCTGTATGCGCAGTAACCGGTGTACCCAATTATGTCAAGCAATCAGTCGATTGCTTGACTTATTACTATTATTTACTTGCTATTCTTCAAAACTACGACTTATACAGGGTGATTCACGTTGAGTGTCCTATTAAAAGTTCTAGACAACCAAAAAACAGAACTTCTTGAAATTTGGCACACGATTATAAGAGGTAATAAACTACATTTCTAAAATATTTTGGCAAGTGCAGCGTTGCCAGATCTAACCGAAACCAATGGCAACATTGTAATTTTAAATGGAACGCCCTATTTTTTATTGCATTTTCGGATTCTACATAGATATCTAAGTAATTTTTGTTAATATCTTCCTATACCTATATCTACCCGTTTTTGAGAAAATAAATAATTACTATTTTTTTAAAGAAACATCACCATGTCAAAAAGGTTTGATATTTACGTGCCTAACTGGGCTGGGTACTAGAAATTTTTTTGGGGTTAGCTAATGCATGTATTTATAGGATCTACATGCTATAATGGCTATATGTCTTACAGGGTGTCCCAAATAATTTGCATTTTTACTGAAATTTAGTAATGGTTAAAACTTAAATTTTTTAAATACAACATACTCTATTTTTTCTCATTTTTGAATAGACCAATTATTTACCTACAAAATGTCCATACATCTTTCTATACCCATCTGCCACCGTTTTTGAAATAGAAGCAAATTTTAATTTTTTCCGTGTTTTAAAATACTATCCGGAACAAACAACCGGCTTAATTTACAATTTACCTGGGTAGGCCATGGAAGTTTTTATTTTAAATTGTCCGGACAACTATTTGACATTCATAGACAGTTTTATTCAACAAATAATAGGTAAACAGCATCGGAAAAATGGAAAATGCAAATGAATATTCAAATACTGATATTTTAAATTTATTTTACATTCATGGAGAGTGTAACAAAATTGTTTCAAGAACCTGTAGACGATTCAACGAATTGTATCCCCATTTACCTCTTACGCACAGAAAGAAATTTAAAAGGAACGATTTGTTTTTTATTTTTTTTTTATTTATTTATTTTTTCTTCATATTTTAGATATATATATAAAAAAATGAAAATCATGGCAAAACTAAAACACAGATCATACAGCAAACCACAAACTGATAATGAAGATAACGAAATAAATGTTCTTGCGTATTTCAACGTTTATCCTTACGCATCAATTCAAAGTGCAAAAATAGATTTAGGAATTTCAAATTCCACAATTCAAAGAATATTAAACAAATATAACTTTCACCCCTTTAAATTTATTACCCAACAAGCTCTTATACCAGAAGATAGCCAGAGGCGCACTGAATTTTGCGAAATGGTAGTAACTGCAATTCAAGAAGACCCACTATTTTAAAAAAAATTATTTGGACAGATGAGTCAAAATTTACGAGAGAGGGAATATTTAACAGACAAAATAATCATATTTGTTCTGTTGAAAATCCAAAATCGGTTTTTCAATGTAGGTTTCAGGATCAATTCAGTTTTAATGTTTTTTGTTTATTGATGGACAATAAATTTGCGTAGATTATTTACGATGAGAATTTAAATTCAGATAAATATTTGGATATTCTAAGAACAACGGTAAGCGGGTTTTTGGAGGAAGTACCATTACAATTATTGACTTCGTGCTGGTACCAATTGGATGGGGCTCCTGCACATTGCACTAATGAAGTGAGTCAAGAGTTGTATGAAATGTTTGAAGATAGGTGGTTTAGGCGCTTGGGACCGTGGGACTGGCCACCACGGTCCCCGGATCTTACTCCCCTAGATTCATATCTTTGGGGAACTATAAAAGAGCGGGTGTATAAAGGCACCCCGATAGAAACACGTCAGGATTTGGAAAATCGGGTACGTCAAGCTTTTGACGAATTAGATCCTGAGGAAATTCGAAGAGCAACAACGACAAAACAGTTAACATGTTTGCACGAGTGCCTTACTGCAAATGGTGGTCATTTTAAACAATTTAATTATTAGTTACTTTTCTCTTTTAGATCTAAGTTAAGTTAAAAATCATATTTTTTGTTTAAATAATAAAAATTAAATGCTTAAAAAATTAAAATTCGCTTATATTTAAAAAACGGTGGCAAATGGGTATAGAAACATGTATATACATTTCGTAGGTAAATTATTAGTCTATTTAAAAATGGGATAAAATATAGAATGTTGTATTTAAAAAAATGAGTTTTAACCATTATTAAATTTCGGTAAAAATGCAAATTATTTGGGACACTCTGTAAGACATATAGCCATTATAGCATGTAGATCCTATAAATCCATGCATTAGCTAACCCCAAAAAAAAATTCTAGTATCCAGCCCAGTTAGGCATGTAAATATCAAACCTTTTTGACATGGTGATGTTTCTTAAAAAAAATAGTAATTAATTATTTTCTCAAAAACAGGTAGATATAGGTATATGAAGATATTAACAAAAATTACTTAGATTTCTATGTAGAATCCAAAAATGCAATAAAAAATAGGGTTTTCCATTTAAAATTACAATGTTGACATAGGTTTTGGTTAGATCTGGCAACACTGCACTTCCCAAAATATCTTAAAAATGTAGTTTATTACCTCTTATAATCGTGTGCCAATTTTCAAAAAGTTCTGGTTTTTGGTTTTCCAGAACTTTTAATAGGACACTCAACGTGAATCACCCTGTATACTATACCTCGTTCGCCGAAGCTTAACTGACTTTTCACGTATTAGCAACGGCTGCCAGATATTCGTAATATCAATAATAGACTTGCTTAATACGTTTTGCTTGTTTACAATTATTACAGCTTTTGAATTTTCTTTTCTTCCAGTGGGTTTCTTTATGAATAGTTTTTGCTTCCGACCATTGTATGCGGTGTTGTTTTGACCAAGCGTGTTCGCCAATCCCTGACTTCGACGTTTCACCTCGTTCTATATGTTTTTTGTGTTCTTTGACTCTAACTTCGAGTGGTTTTTTGTTTTTCCGATGTATACCTCACTACATTCGCAAAGAATTTGGTAGTTACAGTCATTATTTGAAACACTGTTGTCTAGTCTCGTCTTAGTAAGAATGCTTCTTAGAGTAGTTTGTGATTTAAATGTTGTTTTAATATTAAACTTATTCGCGATTTTGTGGATCTTTTTCAAAGTTCTTTAATATATGAAATTGTCATAAATATTTGGTCATGTGAAGTTTCGTTTAAGTTAGAGTTTTTTTGTCTTATTTTGATATTTTTCGATTGTTTTCTTTACTAGTCTCTCACTGCATCCATTCTATTTAAGATCCCTAGTTATGTTACCTATTTCCTTTTGCGGGGATTCCTTACTGTTACATAAGGTCACTAAACGATTATATAGAGTACGTATGACCCCATGATTTGTTTCGTTAGAGTGATTAGAATTCTGGTGTAAATGTTGTCCGGTGTGGGTAGGTTTGTATATGTCCATTATTTCACTTTGACAAAAACGTCGAGAAAAGGTAGGGCCGAATTTTGCTTCTTTTCCATTGTTATTTTAATACAAGGTCATTTCCTGTCCATACAATAAAAGTATCGTCTAATTGCGTGTTTCTCAAACCATTCCTTATAAATATTTGCTACCACTGGGAAGAGCGATGAACCCATGGAAAGTCCATCATCCTGCGCGTAGTATTCATCTTTCACCCGAAAGTAAGAACTACGGAGGCAAAGCTCCAACAGATCCATCACTTCATCCAGCGGCAGGGTGGTGCGCTCTACTAGTGTTTGATCTTCTTTAAGCTTGGCTCGGATAAAGTTAAACGATTCTTTCACTGGTACGTTTGTATACAGACTTTCCACATCAAAACTCACAAAAGTATCGTCTGGGCCTATTTCTACATTTTTAAAAATGTCAAGTCAACAAAGAAAGAAAAAAAATAAAGAAGCTGTAATAATTGTAAACAACCAAACTGTATTTAAAAAGCCTATCATCGATATTCCGAATATCTGGCAGCCATTATTGAACCGTGAAAAGTCGACCAAACTTTGGTTAACAAAGGATAGTATATAAGTCGTAGCTCTTAAGGATAGTTTTTAGTTATCACTTGAAAACAGTTGGAGATACATCACTAACCGAAACATTGTGTATCAATTAACAAAGAAAGACAATGAAAGTCTAAGATTTAAGTGTTATTGAAACCATAACATTGTCTAACACTTTAAAGGAAAGGACTTTTAAGCATATTAAATACCACAAGCGGTATGTTACCTCGATGAGCTGTTGGTTGGTGACAACTACAATATATGAGGAGGAAAGTTTGTTCTCGACATATCAATAGCAAGACATAATAATGCTTCATTGAATGCGAACCAAATATGAGCAACTTTATGGACATAAAAGATCCACCTGTGATTGAAAATAGGATGTGTTGTTGCTTGGTACGGCCGTTACCAATCAAATATCATTAGGACTGCTGAAATATTACCTCTATATTTGATAATGCTAATGTTGCTTTAACCATTAAAACTATAGAAAAAAATAGTGACGATATTACAATCCCCATGTTTAATTTCGGGACTTCAACAAACTTTCGGAAATCTGTATACATACCTCTATTAGATTCAAATATTAATGATTTGGAGGACAGATTATCTCCGGAAGTGGTCTACCTCTTTCATTTGGGGTATTTTATAGCTATCCCAATTGACAGGAATTTGGATATCGATATTGTCCAGTTTATTAGCGATAATGAATCTACAGATTTAAATAAATACCGACTCTGGATGACCAAATAAAAAAGAATCTCAAAATAATTTGGTCATACCAGAGTTGATAACAGTCCCCCCGGGCAACTGCTACCGCGGAAAGATCGTTTTCAACTTTCCGTAGGATCAAATTTTGGTTGCGCGCCTCAATAGCACAGGAAAGATTAGCTCTCTTTAATATTCATAGATATGTTCACCTGGATGTCGAAAAAATAATTATTGTTTTCGCAAAAAAGAAGCCTTAGCTGGAATTTGTAATTTAAGCATTTATCTATAGTATGTGGTATAGATAAATGCTTAAATTACACATTAAAATTGTATATTTAAGGAAACTGAGACCGATAATCTTTATATCAAGCCTAAATTTGAATTTTAAGAATTTACCTATACTATATACTGCGTAGATAAATAAATAAATAAATTACACATTCAAGCTTACGTTTTAAGATTCCCAAAGAAACCATATCCCTACTGGAAATAAAAATAAAAAATTTGGACTTTCCATACAAAGCTGCTGCTGCGGATGCTAACTTTGTATGGGAAGTAGAAATTGTTTTATAATTTCCGGTATATGATTTCTTTGGGAAAGTTGCTCAGATTGGTGGTCTAAACTTTAAGACCATGGACTTAAAGCATAGACTTCATACAATGGTATGAAGGATTCGGTCAATTTCCCCAACACCCTGTGTACTATACTATAAAGGCCCCCACAGATCATGTTCTTTCTAAACAGTTTTAATCGTGAAGATCAAAACCGAACATAACACCGACGGTGAAAATTTTTGGCAGGGCTTGAAATCTTAATCGTCGATTCGTCCGTCGTTATTTAAAAACGGAGTGTGAGGTGTAGAACATCTTTAATCGTCATTCTTGTAACAAATAAACACGCTTCACTTAGGTTTTTTTGGGGTACACTGCACTTTCGCGATTAAGACGGTTTATAAAATTAAATTAATCTTTGGCGTTAAAAAGGTTTAAAAAATTTAAAATTTAAATGTAGGAAAATAAAAGTTTTAATAGTCTGACTGAGCAGTCTTAATCGGCGATTAAAAAGGTAAAAAGAATGATAGTCTGTGAGGCCCTTAATATTATAATGAGTAAAATATTTGTGTTTTTGGATGTTTGTAACAAATATACTTAAAAACTACTGAACCAATATTTTAATTTTTTACCCCGTTAGAATACTATATTTTTACTGATTGTAAGTAACATAAGCATTAAAAATAAATGTCCACATGTGCGAAGCCAGGGCACATTGCAAGTTTTTGATAAAGTTATTTGATGTAAATGTTGTTTAATTTAGTTTGTAATTAATGTTCTTATTTAAAGATGTAAAAAATTATTAAATTAAAAAATCGTTCATCAAAACGTAGATGTAGGTAAGGTCCATGATTCTTCATACGTTCGTACTCCGTACTCCGACTCGAACTTGGCCGATATTTATACAAAATATTATCAAAATGTATTTATTTTGAATATAAATACAAAAGTTGATGATATTAAACAAACATAATTAAAATAAATATACCCATATTTGGATGGAATAAAATAACATTCGTTGAACACATTAAATCAACAACACTCTGAAATGAAACTCGCATCAGCTAAACATAAATGCTCTATTTATAAGCAAAAACTGATACGATAAATATCGGTTAAATTTGAAGGCAATTGATGAAGCTTTCAGACTTTTATTGGGACAATTTTTCAATTGTGATGTGAGTGAAAAACATTTACACTCTATTTAATGCTTGTTTTGCATTTTCGGAAACAGTTTATGTATTTTGATTTATCAATTTGACACTTTTAAAATTATATGAAACGAATTTTATGTCGGTTTTAAGAAATCAAATAAATTTCGGTAAGGAAAAGAAGAATTGGTTTTGGATTTGGTTCGCTCGTAAAAATGTGGAATAGATAAAATAACAAAATGTCTACATATTGTCCATAAAAGTGTGTAGTTATTTTAAAGGTTTACTATAGGCTTATAGGTTAGTAGGAAAAAAAAGTTATTTTTTTGTAGAAATGGAATCATTTATAAGGCAAACGACTATTTCTTAGATAAAATTAGGAGTTCTAAAGATTGTAGAAGATGCCATTTTCCAAACATGGAAACACTATTTCTGGCTAGAAAAAAAAACCCAAACTTTTTTAAGCCATTGTAGCTATGTATGTGTTATGTTTGTGCCAAATAAGGTTTTGTTTAATATTATACCCAACAAAGTTAAATATGTTTTGTTCTGCAGAACTTAGCCACTTATAAGTAAATGATGAGTATTGGCGGACCTTTTTGGAGCCAGCGAATACATTTGTATTTTTAAGGCATTAGGCTGGGTCTGATTTTTAGTGTTCAAATCCAGATTTAGGTAACAAGTTTTCTTTTAAAGGCTTCCACCTTAGCTTTGTTCTTGGCTCTCCAGTTTTCTTTTATTCGATATCAGTTATTATGAGCGGTCATTCTTCCCGCTTCTACCAAATTAATGCTAGGGTGCCCTAGGACTCAGTATTGGCATCATACAGTTTCTTCCTCACATCAACGATCTATTCTCTTCCACAGTTAATCCTATTCACAGTTTTGCTGACGATAGTACCCTCCACTCTGATATTAAATTTCTTAAACCACTCTGTAAGTCTAATGCAGATATCTCTTTTACAAGACCTTAAATTACTCGTGAATTAGGGAACCAAAAATCTTGTCCAGTTTAATTTTCAGATCGGTCAATCCTCTTTAGAATATTGTTAACATGTCTCGGGAACGGCGTCTTCCACAAAACTTGGCATTCGTGACTTCATTAAAAAAAGAGCTGTTTGTCTTATTATTGATCTCACACTTACAAAAATGCTTTTTTCTCTTTTTTCCCGTTGAGGTGAATCTGTAACTCATTTATAAGAATTTTTACGGTTTCTGCTCCGAAGAGTCGGCCGATATAATTCCTTCTCTGGCAACTCCTAACAGAGCAACATAAAGTACCAGTTTCATACATCCTTTTACAGTTTAACTTGAGAGGTCTTGAACTTTCCACTTTGTTTATTTCTTCATCCCTAGAGTGTCCAGACTATGCTACCAGCAGAAGTTTTCCCTCTTTCTCCAAATCTCCAAATATTTAAGTCTCGTGGGAATAAATCCTCTCTTACTACACTCCAGACACCCACGGTACGTCGGTACTTAGGCATCGGCCTTTATGGACACTCCCTAGATAATAAGGGTACAACTTTTAGCAAAACTATGAATAAGAGTAATAGTAAGAGAAAGAAGGTCGCTGAAGAAATAATTTGGTAAAAGCTAGAATATGGACCATATACACAGTGCATTCAAAAAGTTCCGGGACTGATGTTCTGCAAACGGTACAAGTGATGCTATCGATCTACATAGTTTGAGGTGTCTTCTATCGTCTACAATTAGTTCCATGACGATCGCTTTAATAAACACTGTCACCTGTTGTATATTCGCACGCGTGTTTAGAACGCTTGTCGGAGTTGTGAAAATGGAACAGCGTAAGGTACGGTAAGACGGCTACAGAAACCTTCGAAATGTTAAAAATCGCATACGGGGAAGACTGCTTGAGCAGAATAAGGTGTTTGAGTGGTACTTGAGGTTTAAAAGTGGACGTGAATCCTTAGAAGACGATTCTCGTAGGGCCGACCAAAGGCCAACAATGAAAAATTGCTCGTGTGGCTGGGGGGAAAAAAAATAAAAGGATGAGTGGAATACATTGCACAAAAGCTAGGTATTTCCGTTGGAAGTGTACAGTCGATATTGACCAAAGACTTAGGCGCGACAAAGCAATGTTTTTTTGGGTCGACTTTTGGGGGGCCCGGGTACGAGAATCGTCTTTTGGTTCACGTCCCTTTTAAACCTCGAGTACCACCAAACCCTTTTCGCTCAAGCAGTCCCCCCCACGCATTTTAAAAATTTTAAAGGTTTCTGTTCCCCTCTTCCGTTTTAAAAAAAATTTGATCGCACCCCTGTTCCTTTTTAAACCCCCACAAGCGTTCTAAACACGCGTGCGAATATAAAAAGGGTGACAGTGTATAGTAAAGCGATCGCGGAACAATTGTAGACGATAGAAGACACCCAAACTATGATCAACTTGTTCGATAGATGCCCCCCCTTTTTTTACTCACACTTTGGCCTTTTGAATGCATTGTACAATAACTCCTATTGGTTAAAAAAAACCTAGAAAGGATAAAAACAATGTTTATTTACAAAAATTTGAAATAAAGTAAATTCATTTTTATAAATATTATAATAATTAGGTATATGAAGTGAAACAAGTTAAAAATTGATGAATAAAATTATTTTTAGTAAAAATATATGTAGGTATAAATATATTAAAATAAATTGTAAGACAACTTTATCTCTTAGACTCTTTAAAGAACCCATTTGGACCTTTTAGACTTTGAATATTCATTGGAATCCTAAAACCAAGTTTCAGAAACCTTATTTAATTTCCTTTTTAGTTTTTAGGAGAGAGGTTTAATAATAAATCGGAAATTGGCTGCATGTTCTTATTTAAGTCTAATAAGTATATACAACATGTCTTTTCAAATTCATCCTCTTAGCCCATGCATTATGCATGCCATCGTTGTGGGAGTTTCGTAGGGCCACATTTTAGGAATATTTTTGGTTGTCAATGAAGCCACTTATGCACAAACTTGGCAACATCATCATCGTGAAAATCAAATGATGCTTAACTGCTCGAATAAAAATAAGGAGCATAAGTACGTTATTTTTTAAAAAATCTACTTAAGAAAAAATCTCTATTTTTTGCGGCGAATTTATATTCAGTATTTTTCTTGCAAATAAGAGTAGTTCGATATACGGGTATTTCTCTGTAAACTGGACAAATAACTATCTTAGGCCGATATAATATAAAAAATATTGTTCATTTTATAATTAGTACTGGACTTGAAAAAATAATTACTCAATTAATCGCTCTCCATAGTACAATATACAGTAAAATTAAGTTTATTACATAAAAAAAAATTTTTAAGGTTTTTTAAAACCGTCCCCTGGCAAAAAAAAAGGGTTTATCTCACCATTATTTTTTAAAAAAAAACTTTATTTTCAAACTAATTTTTTTTTTCTGACAATATCTGTGTAATTTATTTTTTAATTAAATAATACACCTAAAAAAATATGTTAATTTTGTTACAATTTTACGCACAGTCCCTGGTTCTTATTTAAAACTGCCTCAATAACATTTAATACAATTAATCTTTATTTCTGCTTTTTTAAGTTTTCCCCAAGATAATAAAATTGGGGAAAAATTTTTAACCCCTTAAAAAAAAAAAAACCAGATGACTGTTTGTCGGGGGAAAAAAAATTTAAATTAATTTAAAAAATTTTTTTATATATATATATATATATATATATATATATATATATATATATATATATATATATATATATATATATATATATATATATATATATATATATATATATATATATATATATATATATATATATATATATATATATAAAAATTATTTAAATTTATATAAAATTTAAATTTTATATTATATTTATAAAAATAAATTTTTAAT
>JAHBCN010011872.1:0-2500 GCA_019359885.1 Listronotus oregonensis
AATCATTTTATTTTTTTAAGATGCACGGTTTTCCTGAAAAAATAAAGTAAAAACCTTTTTTCGCATGATCATAAAATATGGGAAAAAATATCACCATGCATAAAAATAAAATTTTAAATTTTTTCCAGGTGAAAACCGTAAATCGGTAAAAAAATCAAGAGATTAAATCTGCTTATACTTTTTTTAGTCCGACGCACGGTTTTCACCCAGAAAAATCAAATTAGATATTTTTCTGCATGGTGGTATTCGATACCGATACTCGTATTGTTATGATCATGCAGAGAAATGGTTTTTATTTTTTTAAGCGAAAACCGTGCATTAAATTAAAAAAAGATTAATAAATCAACTTTACTTAGCAATCATTGGAGATTTCTAAAATAATTTTTATTTTAAGAGAAATCATTGGCGTACCATTAATGTCCGCCAAAATAGACAGGTCAAATTCCGTAAGAACGCACTGGTGGAAATTAAAAAAAATGTGGTGCACTAAAAAATTCTTCTTGGTACATAGTACGTGTATGCCAAATTTTATTAAAATATCTAAAGTGGTATTACAGATATTATTAATAAATGATTTATTTTTGAAAATTTTACCACCCTGTATCTCTAAAGTTAAAACATACGTTCATAAAAATTTTTTTTTAAAATGGATTTAAAAAATTACCTTCCAAATATTACATCCCAACCGCTGTGTTCACACTCGTCGTTGTGGTTGGGCCCAGAGGATCTTTGGAACATGCGCTAGAGTTGCTGGTTATCGGAAACTTTGTTGCCACCGTATGGAACGGGATCCGAAGCTAAGATGAACAAAAGGCTTTAACTCAAGGTGTTAGCATACCGTGTGATGAGTGAATGACATCCTGTACCAAAAACAATGCCCCCAACGGTCCTCTGAGATACAGGGGCCTCTCAGAGTATCTACCCTTTTGCGGTAATCGGGGTCTGCCGTGGTGGACTATTATTTTCCGCCCCAAACAGAAAGCGGACAGAACCGCTTTATGGGAAAAAAAAGTGACAAGGTGCCCTGACCAAAACGGATAATCCGTTTCGAGAGGTGCCCTCAAGGTCAAAGCAGAAATGCCCGACCGAAACGGGTGAATCTTTTGTGGTCCCCTAAAGGGCCCTGTTTCAGGGAAAAATAACCATCCCAAAAAAGGTGCTTGGAAAAGCCCTTAATAAAACAAAAGGCGGACAGAACCGCCTTTAGGGGGAAAAAGGGTTCCTTTTTTTAAACAAAAATGGATTTTGGTCCCCCAGAAAAAACTTGGTTCCTGTAACAAAGATCTGGTGCTACCCACTCACTAGACCGGGGGAGGGATGAGGACAACATTTTTTTTGTCATTTCCCGGGGAGACGGACCCAGGACACATCAGAACACATTGGTTGTGCCGGTAGCGCACGAGTAAGAATCTTCCCAATCTGGTATTGGTTATTAGGGGGATCCTTTGGGGGGAAAAAAAAAAAGGTGTGAGCCAAATGGAAAACGGTCGCAGGGAGGGGGTAAAAAGTCCACTCACTTAAACCTACCTACCTACCTAAATATTGACATGCAATTAAAAACGTCCCGTTAATGAAAAAATTTTTAAACTTTTTTTTTATTTTTTTAAACAGTTGTTTTATCGATATTGCCAAAAATACCTTTTTTTTTTGTTTAAAGGGTTTAAAATTTCCCCAAAAAAATATTGTTGTGGTTAGACCTTTATTCCCGGGTTTTAAAAAAAACTTTATTGTGTCAGAGCTTGTCCGTCCCCAAAAAAAAGCCATATTTTTGATGTAATGGGTTTTTTTAAAAAAATTATCTGGGAACGTTTTTTTAAAAAAAACCCGCTTTTTTTTAAATTTTAAAAAAAAACGATTTTAGGGGGTCCGTTATGTTCCTTATCTCCGTAGGGGGGGGTCTTAGGAAAAAATTTATGGGAATTTTTTTAAAAATTTTTGTTTTTCTCAGTTCCGAGAGATTGCCCCATTCTATTGTATATGTAAAAAAATTTTTTTTTCTAGATTTACATTATTTTATAAAAATTAAATAATTTTAAAATATTTAAATGCTTTATTATTATTTAAAACGTTTAAAGAATTAACCAACCTATGTAAAAAATAAAATACTTTTAAAGGTACGTTAATCAACAATTTTTTAAAAGTTTTGCTGGTAAATTCCTTCAAACATAAAAACTAATCAATTCCGTATATCAAAATAAAAATTTAAAAAAAAAAGTAATTAAAAATAGGTGTTTTTGAAAATTTTAAAAAAAACAAAAATCTTAGAGGTCTCTTAAAAATCCCAATAATTGATCCAATGGGGGCGTGAGGGATGTATTGCCCCCTTTTTAACCCACCATTTCCGACGGCCAAAGTTGACACAAGTTAGCCCTTTTTAAAAAACATTTTTTCCTATTTCGTATACAGGGTTGTGGGAACTTCGCCTTCGCTCCCCCCCGGGAAATTCCCAAAAAAACGACCCCCCTCCTCCGTACCGCCTAAGAAAATTTATGAGATTTTT